>CALNXI010004006.1:0-14056 GCA_942486025.1 Porites evermanni
GAATAATTTTCACAAAATGTAAGAAGAAACGGCTTATTTTTAGACTTACTAATTAAGTCACGTTACCTTTTAGTTATTGTTCCGTAGATGAAACTAAACTTAAAGAACTGGCCGGTTTAACCGTTATAGGTTAGTATAAACTAGCATCTTTTGTATTTTATAAGGGTGTAGATAATGCTGAGAAATAATTCAAAATTATGGGCATAGCGTTTTGAAATAGTATTACCAAATCTGTATATTATCAGGAGACAGGTTTGGGCAAATTAGATGCATCTTACCTCCTTTAGCCAAGCAGTAGAAAATTATACTTGGAAGCAGCGTGCAATAAACCTTCATGATGCCAGGATGAATGAGTCTTTAAAATGAAGTTCACTAGATATCTTCGGGTTATGAGGGAGCGAGTCAGTTTAAAGAATTAAGTTCGCCTCTCTGCTAGAGTGTCATGTTTGGCGAAAATAAACAAGACAGCGGGGTTTTGGTTACTTTTTAAAATATGAGATGTAAATTGTCATTGTCATTTCCAACTGACTGACGTCAAATTTTAATTCTATAGTGATCGCTAAATAGCGAGATTTCCCCCATTTGGAGACATGTTCTATTGATCCACAAACAGGCCCTATTGAAATCAGACAATTAGTTTCTAAAAAAAATTGTTTAAAACTGCGTTTTGCAAAGTTTTAATCCGGTTTTTTTTTTAATTGACTTAGTTGAAGACTGTACAGTTAATTATTGTTAGATGCAACAACAATCCATAAATATCTTCAAGGGGACTGACATGAAGTGGCTGTCTACGAATCAGAACCTCCTGTATCCGCCATTAATTCCATGTTTGGAATTAAACTGCTTAGGGAAGTGGGGTACTTCGTATTTCCGTTCCATTCATATGACGTATTTGTCTTGCTAAAATACGTAGACTACGCTTTATCCGGTACAATCTATTTTCAGTCTGGTCGACCTATGCCTACTCGTCTCTTTAACCGGATCCAAAGTTACACACCTTGTAATTTTTTTTTGTACAGAAAGCTTTTCAGTCTTGTAGGAATTTTGGCCGGGACAGTAGCCTATAGAACTCCCGGTCGAAAAGATTTAACTAAGGCAGATCGTCATTTTTCAGCATGACATTTCATTGTTTCGAATTGTTACAAAAATTTGGCTTCCTGATTATTAGCTATAACTTATTATCTTATGTACATGTATGAGCCTTTGTTTTATTCTAAATTTAGCCTTAATTGGTTATAATTACTTCCAACCGACCAGCTCCCTCGAAAGGTCACACAAGCCATACAAAGTGTTTTGTGTTTTGTTTGTTTAAATTCATGTCAAGTTTTCTAATAATCTATAACTAGAGAGCGACGGGGCAGCGATAAACACAGCATTAGATAACAGGCAAAGTGGAACGGAAGGCTTCCTGTGAGGTGCTCCATCCTTCGTCGCACGCATCGGATCTGACGCCCTCTATTTCTTATGTACTCCCACACAGCCCACAGCTAGCTGGTAAATTCAACTGAATTGATAATAACGTTATCAAAATTTCGTCTGGAGCCAGGATAGAACTCCACGCGCACAAACAAACAAACAAACAAACAAACAAACACAAAAACGTAAAAACAGCAGCAGCAGTAGTAACAACAACGGCTTTTAATAATATTGTTTTTCAGTAGAACCGATAAATCAAGAACGCGTTACACTAAATACGTTTGTTATCACTGGGATCACAGGAGCTGACTTTACAGACCTGTTATACTCAGAAACCTTTTCTACAGGTAAAATTACAATAAAAAAACATACAAACAATACAAACCAACACTAAAATTCCTCTTACACAGTGAGAATAAACTAAAAGGGTCTAAAGGGTGATTAAAAAATAGCTCACTGAGAAAACAGAAACGTATTTCAATTCAATAGATTTAATATGAACTGAAACCAGATTGCCAGTCGATAGCTGGAAATTGCTGCACACTTTGCGACTCAGTAGCGCATCAATGTATTTAAAATCTTCTGCAACAACTCTTGTTTTTCATGAAGGTCAGTAGCCGTTTAATATTATTGCAATTGACAATGTCAAAGAGAAGAGAACAGTAGATGTGACCATCATTAGTTCATTGCAGTGGGTGATCATCCAATCTGTAACAAAAAAAAGACAATTAACCACGTGTGTTGGCGTAACATTTTACACGTTATGAGAAGACGAAATACACAGCAACTACAGCTGAAACTACTACCTCAATTAAAACATAGCGCAAAAAGACAGAACTACGACTCGACTGAAATATGGAAAATATCTCTGAGAATAAACATCCCTTTACACCAGGAAATCTGAGGAAATTGCCGAGAAACAATGAAAGGACCCCGGAGCTAAGGACTTAACCTNAACAACAACGGCTTTTAATAATATTGTTTTTCAGTAGAACCGATAAATCAAGAACGCGTTACACTAAATACGTTTGTTATCACTGGGATCACAGGAGCTGACTTTACAGACCTGTTATACTCAGAAACCTTTTCTACAGGTAAAATTACAATAAAAAAACATACAAACAATACAAACCAACACTAAAATTCCTCTTACACAGTGAGAATAAACTAAAAGGGTCTAAAGGGTGATTAAAAAATAGCTCACTGAGAAAACAGAAACGTATTTCAATTCAATAGATTTAATATGAACTGAAACCAGATTGCCAGTCGATAGCTGGAAATTGCTGCACACTTTGCGACTCAGTAGCGCATCAATGTATTTAAAATCTTCTGCAACAACTCTTGTTTTTCATGAAGGTCAGTAGCCGTTTAATATTATTGCAATTGACAATGTCAAAGAGAAGAGAACAGTAGATGTGACCATCATTAGTTCATTGCAGTGGGTGATCATCCAATCTGTAACAAAAAAAAGACAATTAACCACGTGTGTTGGCGTAACATTTTACACGTTATGAGAAGACGAAATACACAGCAACTACAGCTGAAACTACTACCTCAATTAAAACATAGCGCAAAAAGACAGAACTACGACTCGACTGAAATATGGAAAATATCTCTGAGAATAAACATCCCTTTACACCAGGAAATCTGAGGAAACTGCCGAGAAACAATGAAAGGACCCCGGAGCTAAGGACTTAACCTTAAAGAGGTTAGCATGTTTTAAAGTTGTTGGAACTATTTGAATAAATAATCAAACATGAAGAATAATGTAGATCAAGGATGGTGTCATCCTTCATAAAATTTTTGTCACAGCACGTACATGAAAGCTTCGTGCAAACGGACGCAACAACTCCTTACTAATTAGTTGTTGCGCCAACAATGCTGCTTGTTGTTGCGTCTAGTGTTGCGAGGGTGTGAAAACGGATGCAACAACATGCAACAGGGTGTGCAAACGGACGCAACATGTAACATCCAACAATGTTGGAGTTGTGGGCCAACAACGTTGCGTCTAGTGTTTTAAGGGTGTGCAAACGGATGCAACAACTCCCAACAACACAGGGGCACCCAACGAGAATATAATTCAAAACCACTTAAACATAGCACTGTTAAATGTATTTTAGTATTTAAACGGTAGATATAGGAATATTTTTATCCCCTAAAAATTTTTCTTCTGTTCGGATTTCCTAGCTGAAAGTCTAGTGATCCGAAAATTATAGGAATCAAAAGTTACCTTTTCGAAAATTTCAGCCAGAAAAAAGGCTCCCGAAAATTCTAGGTGACCTTTTAAGAGTAAAAATCCGTTAAAAAATGGGCAATTATACCATTTTTGAGATGTTCGAAAATCCTAGGAGAGGCAGGCAAGCAAGAAATTTTACAACAAGTGTTCCGAAAATTCTAGATCTCGAATCGTCTTCCGAACAGATATTTTCCGAAAATTGTCGTTGGGTGCCCCTGACAACAGGCAACAACATGCAACAGGGTGTGCAAACCGGCGGACGCAACTTGACGGTAGGTAAGGGCTACGTTTACACTATGCTGGATATCTCTTCGTGTCGACACGAAAAGCTATCCCGCATAGCGTGAACAGCGACGGCAACCTGTTTACACTGCACCAAAGTGTGGCATAAAACCCATCCAATATGTGACGCTCCACTTTCGAGATCCGCGTGGTGCAGCTTCGCACCGTTACAGAAGTCGGCCCAAAGTTACCGTTGTTATGTGTTAACTGAAGCCTTATCCAGGATGATTTTTGTGCCGGCGCAAAAGCTATCCGGTATATTGAGAACATAACACATTTTGTATTAGCTCTCATCTCATTTATATAAGTTGTTCTTTGATCTGAAGTACCCTAAATAAATATTTAAAGCCCCGTTCAAACGGACGCAACATTATTGGCCAACAACTCCCAACATTTTTGGATGTTACATGTTCCGTCCGTTTGCACACCCTGTTGCATGTTGTTGCGCAAAGTTTGAAACCGGTCAAACTTTTCAGTCAACAACTCCCAACATTTCTTTGTTCCTTGATCGCCGAAGCGTAGCGCAACAATGTTGGATCCGTTCAACAGCTCTTCCAACAATGTTGAGGCCACGCAAGCTCATTATGCATGGTTTACAAAGACTTATGGGTTGTATCCTTCCCCCGATGCACTGCAGGTCCCATTATTTTTGGGAGTTGTTGCTTCCGTTTGCACACCACTGCCAACACGCACGCAACAACTCCCAACATTGTTGGCGCAACAACGTTGGGAGTTGTTGCGTCCGTTTGCACGCAGCATAAGAGAACACTAAAACAACTGATTGGTTCTGCATACATTGCTAGCCATGGTATAGTGGATTATCGCTTGATTTCAGCTCTTCGTAAGTGCTATAACCATCTCTGAAAAAAGAGAAGAGTCACAATAATTTTTTCGTTGTGCTTGCTCATCCTCAAATGACATTTCTGATTTAAAATTTTCTTTATTCCTATCTTGAAACAAATCATTAGGTTACGGTTTTAAGGGTGAAAAAAAGAAAAGCATTTGTTTCTTTCCCTCTAATTCCGAAGTAAGAACCCTAGAGCCTCTTCACATGAGCCCGGTTGAGGGGGCGGGCTGGCTCGGTTCCCGAGATTTTGGTTTTTTCAACCGCGATCTTGGCAAACGGGCTCGAAAATTTTGCCATATGAACACTTCAGCCCGGTTACCAGGATAAATGAAAGCAGGATGGATTCTTCGCAACAGCGAATGCGTTCCATGGTCGATTCGGTAGCCGGAACTCGTCCCCAGGATTTCGGCCTTTTCTCATCTCAGAAACCGGGCTGAAAGTTCTCATATGAACCCAGGGCGAAATGACCGAAATTCATTGGTCCCGGTAACCGGGCCAGCCCGTTCAACTGGGCTCATGTGAAGAGGCCGTTTTCACTAGCTTGACAAGTTTATTGGCTACTAAAACTAGGCTAAGGTCTCGTTACCAATGCTGACAAAAAAGACACCAGTTGACAATTGACGGGCAACAATACAGAGTGAACCAGAAAATATCTACTTCCTTAATAATAGGCTATAATTACACTGAGCTAGATAAAAGCAGTGGTGTAATAAAGACGTTTTCGGCAATTTACACAACCTGGAAAATTTTTGTTATGCAGTCACAACAACATAACAACAACAAGACACAACTTTATAGTAAGAATAAACTCAATTAATTACACTGTTCAGCAGGTAGCAAAAGCTAACCTCAGCGGGGCAGAAGAGCAACTGATTGTTAGGGTTTAACTTTAAAAAAAAAATACATAAATAAATTTTAAGTTAATATCATTACATAAAGACAGAGTTAAAGAAACGATAATGTAGAGGCTCGAGAGAAAAGTCAGTTGAAACTTAAAAGACCTTAACAAGATTATTTAGCCAGTCGAGCTTTTTGTACGATGATAGTCACCTGTCAACGAACCACACTGCATCTGAACAGAAATCAGCAGGTCACCGATGCTGGTGTTGCTAGTCTTGCTAGTGTTTCTCTGATATAGTCATTACTTTGGTTTTTGTATAAGGTGACTAAGTTCAACAATATTTTTACCTGAAACCATACAGTGGATTTCCTTTGTCTTTGATCTCTTCGTAGGGGTTCTGGCAATCTCTGTTAGAAAAGAAAACCGAAATGAAACTATACTTAAATTATTTCAGACCTATAATCCCGAGTAGTCACGCATTTACCTCAGGGAGAGTTAGACGCACGAAATACGCGAGAGCGCGTGAAAATCACCTCGAGCGACTAGAGGCGAGACACGAGAGAAAATGAGGGACCGTCTAGGTGCGAATGACGCAGTTTTTTTTGGAGTCAGGAGCTCGGCCTCATTACTCAAACAGCAGCTGGTAATCTATTCTGGTGCTTAAAAAGCGCGTGAATACTTAAGGTAGGTTTTTTTCAGGATATGGTGATTCTCTTATTTTCAGAAAATCGGAACAAAGCCTAGCCTCCCACACAGGCGTTTTTAAGGGAGCTTGTCTTTCATCCTTCCCCACATGGGGAGGGATGAAAAACGAGCTCCCCTAAAACACCTGCGTGGGAGGCTAAATAAAGCCAGGACTCACCCATCATTCAGATCATTAGCTCCGTCACACCCACTTCTGTAACTTCCTACATTTTCGTAACGTTCTCTGTTGTTAGTGTCACTGAAACAAAAAATTCAATCCCTTAGCTCGAAAATGTAATGGTGGAGTATTTCATTTTTAAATGAGACACACTACGTAACAGAAAAAGGAAGCACCAATGTTTTAAGTACAAAGAAAATTTGAGTGAAAAATATTTTGAGATGAATTTTTACTGAGATCCCTTCGTAATTTCCTACATTCCTGGTCTTATTTTATACTATCACGGGTCATTTGCTCTCCGTTGTTGTCATTCAACACCATCATATATCGTGCAATAAGGGCCAATAGCGAAAATAAGAATCATCACATACACTAGTTCTGTGAATTCATGCAAACATACATAAAACGTTGCTAGAACAGCTAACAGTGAGGGAACTTAAGTAGTAACTAAAAGACAGCCACAGCATCCAAAACGTCACTTGAAAAGTTAAATAGCGCTGATTTAAACTCCAACGCTGTAATTCCACCTCGTCCAATTTGTCAAGTAATCCCTAAGTTGATATAGTCCCAGAAAATAGGAACATCAAATCGACGTCTTGTGCCCTCGTGCTCTGTAAAACGTAAAATTTGATGTACAGGAACCAGGGGCGTAGAGAGGGGGGTGCGGCGGGTGGGCTCGCACCCACCCCCCCCTCCCTATAGACTCCGGAGGTCCACTTTTTTTGGTGACCAACGATAATTGAAAACGAACTAAATTAGCGAAACGGTACCTACAATGAAATTGCAAAATCGTTCTCAATTTGGGGACATTTGAACAGTTTTTAACATAGTTCGCTAGAAAATGGGCCGGAGAGAGCAAGAAGGGAGGCCGCCGCCAAATTTTGTCAATCCATAGATACCTCTGTTCGAAAACTGTCTCTAAAAGAAACTAAAAGTGCCAGTAGTGAAGATTGTAAGACTACAAATGTTTATCAGAACTATTGAGTTTCTTCATTAAAAAATCTTTAAGACAACAGACACTGATCTGAAGAAGTCGTTGATCTGTTTGATAAGAAGCAATCACATGCATACTACTGAAAGATCACGATCATCAGCCGCAAACCTAGTGAATACGGAGTGAATAATCGGATTTACAACTTTCTTTCTATTTTTCTTTTAAATAGCGCCATTGCCATTTTCATTCTTATTTTTTTTAAAATACATACATAAAGTAGTCTCTTTGTCAAAAAAAAATCAATTTTAAAGTTCAAACATTTTGCGAAATATCCACGTTTCGCTTTTGGCTACCTGTTTTTTTATCATGCCGGCTTCAAAACGCACGAAATGCAGTCTCGGACAATCAAATTCCCCCCCCTTTTCCTCCCACAAAGAGACTTGCACCTTGGCCTCGTTTGGTCCGTCTACTTGTTGGATGGCATCTCCCCGTAAAAAAAAACCGGCTACGGGCCTCGAGACGGCAAAAGTGAAGTACATACAGAGTAGCTGTTTTGCTCGTGAAAACCATTGCTCTTTTCTTCTCGCCCCCCCCCTCCCCCCCCACCCCCCCCCCCCACCAAATAGACAGGGTAATATAAAAAATGAAAAAACAGAAATGAACATAATCAACATGTAAGGCACAGAGAGGCGGCAGCAGAGAGCAGAGAGGAAGCGGAAAACAGAGGTACANATTCATGCTAGTAAGCGGGTTATTTTAATTAAACTACAAGTTAAAATTAACGAAGGAATTAGAGGGAGAATTGATGAAAAATTTGGGGGACCAACCTTTTTACTTTTATTTCAGGGGAAGCTGGATTTTCCTCCCTTGAAAACACGACTGCGACCCTCTCTTGAGTGTTACGGTTTCCGCCATTTTTGTGACTAAAATATAAATAAAAACATCGTTTGGGCACTTTGTGACATGTATCAATCTGTCTGCCATTAATTTGCCTCCATCAAAATTGACGATTCTTGCAAATTGGCCAGCGGTCAATAAGAAAGTAAAAAATAAAAATCAATAAAAGTGGCCAAAAGATATTATAAATTAAAGGCAGTTGCTAAATGCCATTGTATCGTTCTAACGCGTCGTCTGTTTTGTGCTTTAATTCTTTGACTGGTGAGGAATTTTCTAACTCTAGAGACACACCAAATTTGAACAAAAGTACGTAGAGCAAATGAGTTTCCCTTCTGCCCTACCCCATGTGTGACATGGCACCAGTTCAAACGTCGAAGTTTTGTTATCATTACTATTATTGTAGCCTGTGAACAGGCTCTCTGTTTAAGGAAAAAAATGGCGAGGAAAGGGAAAAGAAAGAGCAAAGGCCTGTTCACAGGCTACTATTATTGTTATTATTACTACTGACTCACCGATCTCTAAAATAATAAAACACTACTACTGCCACCACACAACCAGCCACAATCAAAGCAGCCATGATGCCAATAATGATATAAATCACAGTTCCTGGAGAGTTGCTTTCAGATCCTTTGTCTGTTTCAAGCACACTCTCTTTGTTACCCACAGTTGTACCGGGACCTGGGATGGTCGCGTCCGTCGAAGTTTGCTGCGTTGATTTGGGGGCAGCAGCCGTAGTTTCCGTGTCATTTATATTTGCGTCCGGGGTGGACGGTGGTGTTGTTGTAGCAGGGGCACTGCTTGTTTTTACCCAAGGCAAAGTTGACTGTCGTGTCGACCTGAAAAACAACGTTGTTCTTGTGCCGTTGCTAGGTGGCGTTGTTGTGGAAGGGGCACTGTTTGTCTGTGATGGCATCGTTGTTGTTCTTGTGTCGTTTCTTTTGGCGGTAGTTATGCTAGGCGTAGTAATATGGTCTGCTACGCTTGAACAGAAAAGACATTTCACTTTTAGCGAATCTCTTTCATCAGAACGCACCTTCGTCAGAAGGCGGAAGCTTAAATGTCGTTTAAAATACGTATGAAAGATAAGGTTGAACTGGAGCCTGTTACCCTGGGTTAGAAAACAGAAAACTATTTGTGATGATGATGATGATTAAATGGTTTGCTTAGTATGAACAAAATCTTCATTGACCAGCAAATGCTAGCACTTGGCACAATAGGCTATTTCCGAGATCCAAAAACTCACACTTTCAAAAAACGAGGCTAAGTGAAGAAAACTTTCTTGTTAAAATGATAACTTGGTCCATACCCCAATCATTGTTAAGTAACACTGGCTAGCTACGAGTTATCTAAGTACCCTCACCCATTGAAGAAGTAAGGAATAATAATAATTGTTACTATAAACAATTAATAATTTTATTGATAACAATGCTAATAAATTCCTATTTACAATTAATTCGCTTAAAAAACTATTCAGTCAAAACACTATTAATTTACAATTCCTTTCGATTCAAAAAGTTTTTTCAAGGTTAAACTTGTTTACTCTTACTACTACTACTACTACTACTACTACTACTACTACTACTACTAATAATAATAATAATAATAATAATAATGAAAATACTTATTATTTATATTGCCCTTTTTTATGAAAATAACCATGTATTACAAAAATCCAAAATAAAAATAATAATAATAAATAATAATAATGGCTTATTCAACAGATCCACGCTTTGGCTCTTCCCTGTCAAATTACGTTAAAAATAAATTAAATTAAAGATGACCAGTTCATTACAATCTCCTTTGGATAACATGCTAAAATATCTAAAAAACGAATCCTATGTACAAGTTCACAAAAATGATTCATTAAAAAAATATCAAAAATAACTAATTGATTACAATGATAAAAATGTTAAACACTGAGAACTATTAATAGCTAAAATAAGGAATCCTGGCTTACCTTGATAGTAGCAATAGTATATTCTTGGATGAACCAAGTTCGCCCCAAAAGGATGAGGAGATGTCACTTTGTCATGATTGTTATCATCCTCAGTATCGTACTCTATGTATTCTAGTGTATAAACTGTGTTGAGTACTAATTGACAGTATGCTCCGACCGCTATGAGGTAAAATGGTTTGTTGACAGGTAACTTAATAGGCGTACTGTGCACACCTTTGGTCTGGCAGCAAAAGAATATTTTAGTATCCTCGTTAAAGACTCCTTCCGGAAGCGAACCGTTTTTGGCATTTTTATTGTTGCCGTTAGCATTTTCGTCATCCCAAAACACTGAACCGCTCGACATACCCGCGGGACAGCTCTTCCCTTTCTGATAGATGCAGTACTCGCCCGCGGGCCATGGTTTCCTTTTGGCATCGCTAACTGTTGTCTGGTTTGACTTAATACAAAAGTTCTGCTGCACGTCGTTTGTCACTATTGCTTGAAGATTTGAGTTGGAGGAGATATTTGTTTTGCTGCTTGATCCATCTTGCAAATCCTGGATAATGTAACCTGTAGTCCAGGTAAAGTCATTCGCGCCTGGACATCCTGACTTTGGCATTGGTAACCCATACTCTCCTGAAGGCCATAGTGCAGAACTGGAAAAAACTGTGTGCCAAAAATAATGAACAATACATTCGATTACTGTCAAGTTGACTTTTGTTTTCATTCTTATTTGAAAGATTTACATAATAGAAGTAAAAATTTATAAAGACCTGAAGAAAAATGCCATTGCTTAGCAAAGGTGAAGCCTGACCCTTCCACGGTTTTTTCAACCTTTGACTTGGATCAGGTGGGGAAAATCTGTCACCACCACTGGGGAATGCACCTTCTAAAGGGAGCAGAAAGTTACGAAAATTTACAGACATTTTTATGGTGGGAGGGGAGGTTTATGCCCCCCATCATACAAACGTCTATAATATTTCACGACTTTGAGGAGCTATACCTTGTTAGTTTTCAAAAATCACTTTCAGACTTGGCAATTTTACCGATTAAAGACGCTTTTTTTCCAGTGGAGTTGACGGATTTTCCCTAACTTGTCCATGTCAAAAGTTGAAAAACAAACCGTGGAAGGGTCTGCTGATTATACTTAACAGGGTTATTTCGAAGTATTATTTCGTCAGGGGGAAAAAAGCCAGCATACAAACAGAAAAACCCCAGACTTCCAGATCTTACGAGGTCAAAAAGCTAACCAACACCTGGGGACCGTTTCTCAAGCCGGCGACCACTTTTTGGGTTGTCGATTAATACTGATTTTCCATTTGCTTTTAACCTCTAGTAAACGACCACTTGACTCTGGGTCTAATATCTTTTTTTGGTATATGTACTATATGCCGGAAGGAACAACCGGTAAGGTGGTAATTTGCAACGCTACAACTGGTTTTTCCTCGAAATGACGTCTAGGAAAGACTGCAGAAATTGCATACCCGTGGTGACGTGCCACCGACTAAGATCTGGGTAGTAAAACGTTGTCAATGTGGAATTTCTTCAAACCTTCCTTGTAGACTTCATTTCGCGTGAAAAACAGTGGTGGTGGTGTCGCGATATTATGTCGACTGTTTTCGTAGGCTATGCTTTACGCTACTTAAAGTAAACTAAACAAGGAACTGGAACTGCGCTAAATTTTCTCCAAATTAGTGCTTGGTCACTGCTTGAAAAGACTACCTATGGTTCGACTTTCATAAGCGACCAGATTGACTGTAAGTTTTCTTATCACAGATAAAAAGATTACACTCGTCCGCAAAATTGGTGGAGAGCTGTTGCGAAATAAACTTAGTAAGTAGACCAGCTTCGTTTTTAGGTTTTCGTCTCTCTCAATCCAATTGCGGCACTGGTCAGACTCAGAGACTCAGTAGCTTTAAGAGAAATAACTTCCCCTCTCTTCCCAATCCCCCTCACTTTTCCCCTTCCTCACTATCTTCTACCCCTTTCGACCCATGTCACGCAGACTAGCCAAACCATAACCCGTTTTCGGACCTGGCCTCTGAGGAATGTATTTGCCGAGCCATTACCTTGTTTAAAAGAAGTATGGTATTTCTTAAATTTTAGTAGTATTTGACACGGAACGTTCTTACCGGGGTATTTATTTAGCCGAACTGGAAAGACAAGTTTTTTTACACTCTTTCATCGTTCCCTTAAAACACACACGATTTCACACCATTCATTCAAACCCCGCTAAATACGAACACCATAGGGACGGACCATTAGAAAAGTTATGGGGGGGAGGGAATTTTCGAGCCGCAGGAATTTTTTTTCGTTGTCAAATTCCTTGTATGAATTTTTTCTAGGCCATAGCATGACTATTTTTTACGATCAATTGACGTGCAAGAATTTTTTTCATTTAATTTTCCCTTGCGCGAATATTTTTTTGTACTTCGCCCGCCCCCGCCCCCCCATAAGTTTTCTAATGGTCCGTCCCTTATTATTACGTACTATTTCACCTTATTTTCCTACCTTTTCTCTAAGGGACGGACCATTGTCATTAGAATAGTTATGGGGAGCGAGGGGAGGGACTTTCGAGCCGCTTGAATTTTTTTTTTCGCTAACATTTTCCTGGTATGAACTTTTTCTCTTGCATCAATATATTTTTTGGTAC
The DNA here is from genome assembly GCA_942486025.1 of Porites evermanni. Taxonomy (NCBI): domain Eukaryota; kingdom Metazoa; phylum Cnidaria; class Anthozoa; order Scleractinia; family Poritidae; genus Porites; species Porites evermanni. The sequence continues at coordinate 12,905 of CALNXI010004006.1, forward strand.
TTTGCACCCTCTCCCCGATAAGTTTTCTAATGGCGGCCGTCCCTAAATTAGACCCTTTTCCATTTACAGTCAACTCCCTCTATAGCGAACACTGTAGGGACCTTGAGTTAGTGTCCTCTTTACCGAGAGTCCGTAATAGCTAGAGTTTATTTCAGTAACACATCTGTAAGATATTTTTGGAGGGGATTTACCTGCTGTCGGTATAATCGGGATGTCCGCAAGGCAAGAAGTAAGAAACCAAAATGGCTCAACTCCATACCCTCTGGGACGTCACATGCTTCTGTAAAGTTTTATTAGCTCTACTCGTAAACTACCACCTCCCGTAAGCGAACTTGTCGTAAATAACCGTTTTGTATCTCATACTGTTCCAAAAACTCTCTCGCGAGCGACAAGTACTCAAAATTTCTGAAGTGACCGCCGCCACTTTCGACATTCATTCTTTTGTTTCAGTTTCCGGTGAGCGAATTCGAGCCAAACCTATTAAACTTCCTTTCACAAGTCAAGAGCTGTAATTTTACCCTGGTTTTTTCTAACCTCCTGAAATTCGAACATGTTTTCTTTTCCCAAGAAGGTTCGAAAAATCTATAATCCACTGTATAGGAGAGTAGCCCAACTCCCGGGGTTTTGAAACCTCTTTTCAGACCAAAATAGACACTCGCAAAACGTCCTCGGCGGCGAAGAGCGAGGAGAAACGAATGTTTTGGCAGGCTAGATGAAGTTATTAAAGCTAAGACGTTACAATTTGAAATAAAGAATAGTGTGCAATATGATACTATAATAACACGTGAATTTTTAATGAGAAAAAAGTGAAAACAAAAACCGTTGAAGTAGTGATATGAAAGAAATTTGAAATGTAAAAATAGTATAAATAAATGATCACAAACAAAGGAAATAAAGAAAGTACTACATTTCATCTTTCTTATTCATACCTAATGGTTCAAAAGTTTTTCCCTCTCGATGAGGTATGCTTCTCTAGCTTTTCGTACACTGTCTAAAAATATAACTTTTCAGACGTGAACAGCTGTTCTTACGAGACGACTGATAACGAATACACCCAATTCAAACCTTGCGTATTTTAATTTTTTCATATCGAGATCCAGAGGCAGAGTGAGTACTTTACCCGCACACGTACTCAGTTAGTCAAACTATGAT
>CALNXI010004007.1:4415-28111 GCA_942486025.1 Porites evermanni
GTGCGCTTGAATTTGTGGGTAATTTTAATGTGAGGTTTAAAGTCTAATTACAAGGCGTGGCTTTTGAATGACGCTAGTTTACTTGTTATTCACCAGCCTACCAGTAGATATCAGCAATCACGAGTTCTGATTGGCTGCGTACTTTCAGCTGCTCAGCTCTTATTCAATTTTTGCATTATCTTTCATTGTTACCAGTAACAATGGATTTGCTGAAATTGTTTGGCGGTTCGATAGCGTCTTTTTGTCCAAATGAATCAATAAAATAAAAAAATGAAACATTACACGCTAGGGACGGCGGAAAATTTCTCCAGGTGTTGGAAGGAAGTGGGCTGACTTGTGACTTGAAGTGGATAGGATCGCTCCTTGTACCAAGTATTCATGTTTTCGGAATGCCCTGCGCACCACCCCAACCCCCTCCCCCCAGCTTTATCGTCCCTGTTCATTCCAGTCGTGAGGTGTAGAAATCGAGTCACAACTGCATAATAACTTTCAACTGAGCGGAGACATGCATATTATAATGTTTTATCAGTTTTGAAATTTTTGGATCTCAGCGTTGGCATAGTTCTTTGTTTTGACGAGTCGGAAATCGTCAGATCTTTCACATGGAGATATTTATTATCAATAATCTAGAAACCGAACCTTGGAAGAAATAACAAAGAAAGTGTCATTATTTGAGTTTTGTTATTTTTTCATAGTTTATTTTTTTATTTATTCATAGTCCGTTTTCGTCCCGGGCTCCGCCCCAAGATCCAAACCTTTACCCTTTTTATACCATTTTTGAAAGAAAAACTACTCCTTGCGTATACCTTTCATTGACAAATGGTACCTCTTTTACATACCTAGTTTAGAACTTTTGCATTTCTTTTCACTGTCTTTAAAATATGAGTAAATTACAAAACCAGGCCCCAGTTGTTCGAAAGGTGGATAGCATTATCCACTGGATAGCCCAATTGGTTTTCTTAATACTTATCCCCTGGATAGTGATTTATCCGGTGGATAGCGCTATCCAGCTTTCAAACAACCGGGGCCAGAACGTTGTCTTGACTTTTTCACAGCCATAAAATGCATCCGGTTTCTGTTTCCTTTTTTGGGCTTTTAATTTTTTACCGAAGGAAATGACAAATTTCCCTGGACCCTGCTTTTATCCATTTACTTTAACAAGTGAGATCCGTTCGCTTTCGTATACCTGAAGCCTGAAAAAGGTACCCCTTCAGGCCGGGCCTCCCCATATAGGCCATCGGTCAGGAGGGAAAAGGGACTTTTCTTGCTTGCTGGGCGCCCTTTGTAAGGCCGGCGGCGTGTCGAGGGCGTGGTTACAATAACCTCCAATCAGAGAGCGTTATGTTAAAGAATGTCGATCATTTCAAATCTTGTTTATTTAGTGATATTATTTTGCGATTTTCAATTTAAAATATGCCGTTCTAAATTCACCCATGAAAGTTAAGGATAACAAATATTGACAAGTACACTGTCATTTCAAATGTGACTAGCGTTCAAGGAAAACATTCTGATAAATTCATTTTTGGTCACTAATTTTCATCTTTGTTAGTCACACACAGAGAAATATTTAATCAGCAAAACTCTACTCGTTATATTAAACTTGGCAAAGCCTACTGATATTGTTGACAGTTTTCTGTCATGAGTTGTCTGTCATGAAAAAATATAAACTAAAAAGATTAAAAACTTTGGTGAACAAGGTATTTTATAGCATACGTGCATATCTATAAAAAATGCAGATTCACTTAGTTCTCAACAGTACGCTGTAGCGACGAATCGTCTTTCAGCCTTAATACTTAAAATGAACTTAAAACGAAAGTAAACAGTCTTGCTGCAGGTGGCTTGTGTATTTACCATGAACATCTCCAGAAATCTTGCGTTATGTCGTGCAAGGCTTCATTTCCGAATTTTGAATCTCCACCTATTCGCGAGTAGATGAAGATCTCGAGTTGAATTCTTTGCCGTGAATTCGTTAAAAATTTCAGTGAAGATAGCTTCTATTATATTCACGAAAAATATATCAGAATAATGACTAAGTAATAACGTTGGGACTATTCATCAACGAGGAGATGTTTATTTTTGTATTTACAACAAACCACGTATTTTTAAATTTTTTACCCAGAGATGCATGATCATTCTTCAGCAGCTAGGCTGAATTTTAGGGATGATCAACCTTAAAGTACGTTAATAGTCAGTGAATGATATTGGGCAGACCGCGTACGAAGTGACGCACTCCTGATTTCAATGTAACCGCATTAGGTCTCACATTGAATTGGAAAATGTCATTACTATGTTTCGTGCGTTTTTCTTTACGGGCTTCTGGATATAAGACTAACATGTTGATGACCATCTTTTTTTTTTGCAAGCGTAACCAATGCTGTTTATTCTGATCTTTATGCCCAATAAAAACAACCAAACATGCCCCAATAGACATCGGTCACTAAACTATAATAACAACTTACTGATACAACATTCTTGATAGAAAGTCTTTACAAACTTTATGAATTTTATTGCTTTCTTATTACTGAAGACATAGTTATTATTTTCTCTAATATATTCTCTAATATAAAGCTAGCAACTGCGTCGATCATGACAGACATAAACACAGTAGTCTACAACCACACCGAAATTGCACGCGTACATGCACGCATACGTAGGAACTGATAAATGTCCTACATGGTTCTACCTAACAACATTGAATATTTCAGTTATTACAATGTGGTTATTAGTTTCTCAGTTTGAGTTTTGTCTTTGGAATATAACCGTTCCACATGAAATAGCTACTACCGCTCCCAAAGTCTAGGCTCAGTTCATGTTCAACAGCTAATGTGCAATGTTTGTCCTGAATTTCATGGTAAAATGTACTTATCACAATAGTTTTTGTCTCCCTTGTTGAAGTCTGTCAGTCTGTAAAGTCTTTGAGGGAAAAAGATTCTTAGTGGTACATGCCGTTTTCATCAGGGTAATATCTGACAACGTAGTATCCTCCAGGAACCCGGTAAGCGTGTTCGCTTTTTGAAATAGGACCTCTTGCCAAACAGAACCTTCTAAAAAGGTACACTTCCAGTAACGTGAACGCTGCAAGGGTTCCGATGAAGAATATCTCACAGAGGACCATTTTCTTGGTGTCAAGCCGTTATTAGCTCGTGAATCTCTTTTCTGCGTAGTTAATTACACTCCACCAAATCTCGTTCCGCCAGCTGATGCCACTTCTTGTTAAATTTTGGCAACTGAGCTTTCTTGAATAGATTTCCTTGAAGTTACCAGAGCTTAAATCGGTAATTGGATATCAACATGACCTGTTCAATTTGTTAACAATAGACCACCAGTCATACAGGCTTCAGATCCAGAATTCTGCCCCTAAAACGGGTGGGGTCAACTGTCATTTTAACACCTCAGTTTAGACTATGTTCCCACAAATCCGTTCATTTGTACCGTTCTACACAGAAGGAGGATATTTGTTCGTGTACAAAGTGTATCGTCTCCGGACACCCTTCACAATGATAGTTGCATTGATCAGTCTCGCGTTGACAGCTGTCCAAACGCAAAACCAGTTACTGCCTTTGAAACCAGCCAATTGCAATACTAGACGTGTGAGGATTGAAACTATTTATATTTTTTTTCGGGGGGTATCGGAAAGATTTAATCCGGCCTCTCTAGCTGTTCCTAGAGGCCCCGCCCATCTGAAATGGCTATGCAACACGATCTGCCTCAGTAGAACGTTTCAGCAGGTGACATTCCCAGATAACGTGCCTTATGTCGTTTAACGCTCCATTTCAGAATTTTAAATTCCCTGGACTGCACAAAAATACGAATAATTATTAATCTTTGAGATTAGCAATTGTGAGGCCCGGAACTGCTGCAGGTTTTTTATAAAGAGCAGTCAGAATCAGAGCGTTTCCCACAACTGGTGTAATGGACAGAAAAAAAAAATCTGACGACCGAGAACGAAGGCGGCTAACAACTAGAGAAGGAATTCAACCGAGACGCCGAGTTGAAAGTGGTTAGCCTTACCCCTAAAACGTCTTGCGAAAGCTCCTAAACTCCTCCTTGCCAGGGGTTAACTGAAATTAAAATTGCAAGATTTGTGTTTTTGCCAGCAGAAGCTCATTTTTTTATGTGATACTTTCAAACTAAAGTATCGTATCAAGGAGCATGATGCATTCAGCGTTAGGCTAAATGCAAGTAATGATCAACCTTGCCTTTCATGATTAGACAGAGAAGGTATCAAGAGAAATGTACGCATGAAATCAGGGATGTCATAATCGATTCGTTTGATATTTCATGTGTTTATAATGAAGACGTTCAACACTAAAATGCTTCTTTTCTGTCCTCTGCGTCTTTTGAAAACAACCCAACACTACTATGTATTTATAAGACAATCGTAAGTTATCTTATCGTGGACAAAACGTTTTTACAAACTTTGAGCATGTAATTTCTCTGACGCAGGTGTAGTAAATTTATCTTGCTAGTATAAATAAAGCTGAAAATTTCCTCAGTACCGCAGTTTTAAGACTTCATTATGAAAAGCTATGCGGAACTATTGATGCACGATTCACTTGGTGTACAACAACACAAACCTTGCACATTTCTGCACGTCTTGCTATTTAGTCTACAGGTTTGAGGTGCAGTTATCAATTCTTGCCCTAGATACCGTTAAATATTTCAGTTATCGTTCACGGTTGTCAGTTTGTTTAAGTTATTGTGAATTATCCATACAAACTCATGCAATAACGAGTCCCAAATTAGTAACAGTTCACGTTCAGAATCTGTCATAATTATATCATGTAAGACGCACGGACTATTCTGTCATCTCGTCCTAGAAAACTGACTTCTCTTTTCTCAGGCGTACAAGCCATCTTCCTCTGGGTGAGATTTGATAACGTACCCTGAACAGAATCTGTTAAAAAGGTATACTTCCAGTACCGCGAAAGCCGCAAAAGCTCCAATGAAAATTAACGCACAGAGCACCATTTTCGCTTGGCGTCGAAATTCTTCAAGTAATATAATGTAGCGTGATGCAGCTGCAGGAAACCCTTCCTCTTCAACTGACGACGCCACTAACCGGGGCTTTTCGAATGATTTTCCTCGTCAAAATCGGTTTTGATGTCCGCAGGACTTTTGCAATTTAACAATGAACAATAGACCACCATGCGTACAAACCTTAAATATGAATTCTTTGACCAAGAGGGGAGGAGCAACTGTCACGTGCACCGTAAAATCTTAAATTGTTCCGTTGATATTCTTTGCTTTTGCTTTGTAACAAAGAGTCTATATTTCTGGGTATTAAACCATAAGTTTTAATAATTTTGCCTTTCTCCTCAAAAGTTTGGTTTTCCTCAAGTAACGATTTTCTTTTACTAATTTCAAGGAGGAAAAGGTTCGAGTATGGCTTGCAAATTCCTTTCAATATTGGCACCGTACCAATTTGCAATTTGCTTTTATTTAAAGAGACTCCGAATCTGATTCGTTTGCCGTGTTCACACATAACATTTGCCGCTTTCCGCTAGAAATTTTGTTCTTCAAATACCTTCCAAGATGTTCGGTTTGTTTGGGAAAATTTAACACACTGCTAAATTTCCGTAAATGTAAACCTGGTGTTTCGTATACTTTTAATTCTCTTTACAAATTAATTTCATTTATTTACTCATCTTCGTCATCTAATACATGGACTGGACTGGACTTGCTGATAACTTGTTAAAAATAGGCCGTGTACTCAAAAATGGATAGGGAAAATCACTGAAGTTAATAATATCGTCACAAGAGTTAAAAATCTATTCCTCCACATCATGCATACTAATCAAGCCCAAGAGCAGGCTACTCCATGTGTTTTTGGTGAATCATAAAAATTATTTCTTTTTCCCTGGCCCTTGCTAGCAACTGAAGGTTGCTGAATTTCCATTGTCCTTGAAGCAAATAAAGCTGTTTTGCAGCGTACCAGCTGCTTCAGTACTTTAGTTCCCATAGCAGTGCTGTTCAGAACTTGATGTTAAACATTAGCATCTCTTAATATACCGCTTCGGAAAATAACAGGCCCAAAAACAAATGCAGACTGTTCAGTCCGTTTCAGTTTATCGAGACTCGACGCTGTTGTTCATTTGATTGAAATTTGGATTGTTATAAACACTCCTGACCACTAGCTGTTTTGAAATACTCTTCACTGATTTTACAAGCGGGATCAACGATACAGGCTTCCATTTAGTGAGGTTGCTACTGGGCAGGAATTTTGTCGATTCTCTCCCCGAAGGCTCCTAGTTGCTTGTCCTTACAAGAACCTTTTGCTATACAAAATCGTCTTACAAGGTAAACATTCAAAACAGTGGATACCACCAGAGATCCAATAAAAAATGCCTCGATGACTATCATCTTGACAAGCGTTTGTTGTTCTGCGTACTGAAACTACGGTGATCTGCTTCACTAACGTTTGTATATGGAACTAATCTCCACTTTCCTCGTCGCTAAGGACGCCAAGTTATATGGACGAAATTAAAATTTTGGTCTAGTACGTTGCTTGGTGACAACAAGCTTCCAGATGTGTCGACCAACAATAAGGCTACCTGCTTGGGATTTGTTTACGCATATTAACGGGAATGCAAACTTAACGCGCAATGCGTAGCTGAGTTGGTATTTATGAATAAAAAATAACAATGTATTGATAGCAAGCCAACAAAACTACTTGATTAACGCCAAGTCTTGTGAGATGCCTAGGGAGAGCCTGGAAAACGGCACGAAAGCAAGTGATACCACCGCCTTAACAAAAAATGGAATAAACACTGCAAATAATACAAGGCCGCAGAAGATATTTCCTAACAAGGATAATAATGTTGGGACCTGTATTNCAGAGGTGGGGGGGGGGGGGGGGGGGTTGTTGGCAAGCAATGCTGCGGCGGTTTGCACAGGGCTTTACAATAAATGCGGACTGAGTGATGTCTGGCTCGTTCTGTGGTCGAGAGCCATAGGCTTTGAGAGAATAGACTATTAAGGAAATGAGGGCGCGCGCAACTTCCTAAAACAACTCTGCAGTGAAACTACTCATCAGTAGTTCGTGGATCCATTTGAGTCATTTCCATTCACGTCATTTCGATTCGATGCCTGACAAGAGTATAGAAAACGGAAAGTGGTCTATTTGCTAACTGTAGACCATAGAAATGATGTCAAAATGTTTAAGACTTCCTGTAGTGAAGCCATTCGGCTGCGGCTAGTGGTTCCTCTTGCGTTTCGTTGGACGTCATTTCTTTGGTCGGTAAAGAACAAAAAGCGGAAATTGTCAAGTACAGGAGCATGAACAGAAGAGTGTTGGGCTATACTTCGTCTATCACGAGAGTCCTTATTCGTAGACCTCCAAAAGTAAGAATGATCTCCAGCGCGGATTAGAGGATGTCTCAATTACCCGCTGATTTTGTTTTAACTCCGTAAAAAGACACCTCAGAAGTACAAGTAAGGTAATTTAAATACGAGGAGTTTCGGTCAATTACATTTTGTTTCTAGGGTGTAGCTTGAGGGGCGGAGGGGGGTGCCCTTGATCTCAACCAGTTCACAAACACTTCACACAGTTCCAGCTAATTTAAGTTACATTAATGTGAATCTAATGCGAGAAGTGACAAACGTTATGTCAGGGACTGAAGCATTTTTCGGCTAACACAACCGTATTCATAAGGAAACAACAAGAAAATACTAGACGTTTCAAGAAGCTAAGGGGGGTCTCCGAGACGGGTTGCTCCCATGTCGGATTAGGGAAAGGCAAAAAGTATCATACATTTGGAGAGAGGAATTGCTTCGCATTTTTAAGTGTTTCCGTTGTTGACCATGTATTAGGAGTTTTTTTTACTAAACTGAACTACCAAAAACAGCACATAATAAATCAACAAGCTTTACTGTTATTTACATCTACTATGCAGCTTACACTTATGTTACTTTCCTGAACCAATCACTTCCTATCATTAGCAAAAGAATTGTCCAACGATAGACAAACCTCTTTTCATAATACATATGTGAGCAGTAAGGCTATGCTATTATAATTACTTTTTTATTTGTTTTGTACAAATTCGCACTAAAAATAAAGTTAACGTTCTAAACAGACTAAGACGACACAGTACAACGGAAATAGACTTAACAACCGAAATAATAAAGCCGAAATGGCAACTACTTTGGTTAAACTTTTAACTATGGCTGCAAATGGCTTTCTTCACATATTGTTTTCTCGTTCAGTGTGTTTAAACAATATGCGAGGATATTCTATTTGTTAACTTAACACTATCAAAATGATAAAAAAGAAAGCATAGTGCAACCTCGAAACAAATGAAACTCTAATCTCTTCCAGTATAATGAATGATTTTCTTTTTTTTTTTTTTTACCCCCGTAATTAATAGTAAAATAAATGAAAAAGAACCTCAATATATTAGTTATAGTGAACAAATTTTGCCAGTTCTTAGGCCCTTCATCATATCGAGGTTCCATTGCATACTGGCCAAAACATTACAAAAGTAAAGTAAACAGTATTTGTGACAAAAAGGAGTCTGTTAACAGCGTTAAGGTCACTTAAGAAACGAGCTAATCTAACTACTTCTAACTTGACAGATATTTTAAGAGAACCATCTCATTTTCTTACAAGGTTTAATTACTAGTATGTTAAATCCTAATACTAGTGAATAACTGGCCTACCTACGTTTGATGGTTCTAGTTGGGAGAGAATATTCATGAAAATGCAAAATGATCATTTTCTGTTTTCTCATAACCTAAATTTCTGAACATTCACAATTAGAGAATTAGGAGAATTCACAGAATTAAGGTGCTCTATACCTGAGGGATGAACATGTAAAGCATCCAAACTCTTCACAAATCATAATTATTGATATTAATTTTTTACAATAAATTTTAAGATTATTGCCAGGCTACTAATATTCTTAATGCCTTCTAAAGAAAAACAAACTGTCGCGAGAAATGACCGTTTGCTTATTTTTACAAGTCTGGAATGCTGTGGTCCATGGTCTTCTTCACGAGTCCCTCTCCCATGCTAGAAAAAAAAAACAGAAACAGCAAAATACATAATTAATTCTAATAGTCCATTTCCTGAATGCCATCTGCCCCTCTGAAGTCAACATACTGTAACTCCTCTATTTCAATATTTCTGCTCAAGTATCCAGTAATCTAATATTATATTTCTGACACTAAGCCTTGAATCAGTCAACAGAAAAAGGCACCATGTACAACCTTTTTACTAATAAAAAACATTCCACAGTGGTATTATCTACAGTGCAATGCCCTGACATTAAATGGTGGGAGGGAGGGTGTGAGGGAAAATGAGGATAACAGAATTGAAAACACAAGATACAAGGCTTAGCCAGAAATTCCTTTAACTTCACCAAGAAACAAAGGACTAGTGGAATAACCAAACACAATTCAGCCTATGACATGATGACATTAATAACTAAAGAACAAAATAATGAGCACACTTACCACTTCATTATGTGCTCATAAATAAATGTAGGAATGACTGTCAAAGTGATGGTCTGTCCACCTTTTTCAAGGATTGCTTTGATATCATTATCCTACAAAACAAAAAGTATTGGTTATTGTTACTCTCTATCGCACCCACCCTCTAGGGTACAGAACACTGTAACAAGGTTTTTAGATACAATTCCATGTTACAGTTTTTGTTGAACACATCACCCTTATCAAACATGATAGGTTTCACTGAAAACTTTTACAGGTGAGAGACAAAAAGGTGGATGGGAAAAGAAACAGAGAGTTCCTGATGTCCAAATTCTGACAATCAAAATGGCCATCAGAAACTTGACAATTTGCAAGAAGTTGGACTGAAACTGCAATAGCAAGGAGGGTTACCATAAACACACTATAGTAAAATACTATCAGTAACATGACTTCCTCCACAAAAATGTGAAAGTTCAGACTTTACACACATCGATCGCCAACCTAAAAGGGCATCAACAATATTAAGGCACAGACACATGTAGGCAGAGCTTAACTCAGGACTCTGGCTAGAAAAGCTCCTTTGAAAAATGTTTCATTTAGGATTAACTTTATATATTGCTAGTTGTAGAGTTGATTATCTCACACATAATTGAGATTCAAAAATGAGAGTTGTGACTGTATAAACACATATAGCAGATTTTGAAGACCTGTGCTATGAAAATAGTCTTCCCTGCTGCTCACCTTAAGTCCCACAACATTCTGTCCATTCACCTCCACAAGGTTGTGTTCTGTCAGTAAACCATTCCTATGAAAATAAAACCACACGGATGCATTGTAAAGCCAAGTACTAAACAGACAGACAATTCCCTCTTAGAGCTGAGGACACCATTGCCATTAGCATTAGTGTCTACATGTATCTTTCAGAGACAACTGGCTTCTGGGGAGTCAAAGAAAATGACTAGAGAATAGCACGGACTAACTCAGTGAGGGCTCCATTTACAGAACTGTCCAGTAACCTTCTATTTTTCTAAGCAAATAAATCAGGAAAAAGGTTACATTAAAAAAAAAAAATTCTGTATCTGCTTATTTCTAGACTCAAAGTAATACTGGTTGAAGATAGTATCATTATTGCACACTTAATTTGCTTTGCACAGGGGACAAAAACTACATGTAAAAGAAAGAGTGAATATGTGATACTGGTCTCATAAGGTTAGATAAAACCCATCTAATTCAACATTGACATTTGTTTACAAAAACTATTACGTTGAAAACACTATGATGAACAAAGCAAGCAAACAAACCTTGCAGCTGATGTGTCTTTGGCGATCTGAGTGATTTTACCATTTTTAAAAACAAATCCTACATGGCCAGAACTGTCCTTCTGTAAAACAATGGTTCGTTCAAATGGCCTGAAATCAGAGTATATAAAAAACATCAATGAATGGATTCCTCCACTCAAAACATCCCCGGTGGCGTGCAAAGAGGAGAGACAGCTGTTTTCACAGGCTAAAACAAATGAGAAAAAAAGTTAAAATCTAACCTGTCTCTCACAGCAAACACTACTCGCTGAGATGAAGCATTCTTCAAAATCTTCATGACTTTATCACTGCTGTATCCAGCCAAAGTTTCACCATCAATCTGTAAAATCTGGTCACCAAACCTCAAGCCACCAAGTGCTGCAGGAGAGTTTAAATGCACATACTGTACAAACACACCCTTGTTAATAGCACGCACACGCAAGCCAATCTTTCCTTGCCCATCCTTGCAAAGGACAACCTCACGAACACCTTGCTTGATTTCAGCACGGCGGACACCTAAGTTGTTGTCTCCACTGACAGGGGCAATCATTCCACTGATCTGGGGTACAACAGCACCTTGAGGTCTGGGGACTACTGCAGCTGTCTACAGAAGACATAAAGAATTTTTTTACTTTATAAATAAGATTAAAAGCTTTTTAAAAATTCTCACGATGTATCTGGAAATATACAAGTTGTGTAAAAATTCCTTTCAGATTATCATTATTATCATTGACAATCATGGTCAGTGACAGCTTATAATGGATAACTATTTTAAGGATTGATCAGTAGATTTACATGTACTGCATGGCAGCTATACGGCAGCTTTTGTGAAACACAAGTATTTTAGGTGCAAATCAATTAAATAAAAATGATGCTCACATAATTAGGAATATGTTGCCTAACAGATGCCTCAGAAACATTTATCCCCATGTAGTCATCAAGTGATGGATAAAGGCTGCTTCCAGGGGTCGGAGCTGGAGCTCCTGGCTGTGGCTATAAGAAATACAATAACTTACATTAAACATAATTAGTTCTAAACTAATGGTTTACTGTCGATAAAGCTGATATCTTATCAAGGGAAACCGGCATTTTATTGTTATGAAATAAAATAAGACTTCCTTGTCACCCAAAGGCAAACTTGTGCCATCAGGGGCTATTGGGCTCTGCTATACAACAGCTCTCAGAAGAAAACAACTCACACAAAGGCAAGCAAATTTACAGTTGTGTCTTTACACCACATTTTATGAATGGAGCCTTTCTCCCTCCCTCTTTCGTAGACTTGCAGAGTGGCAGGCAAATAAGGTAAAAAAAAAAGGTCATGTCATGAATGCTATCAAGACTATCCCAGGACTTTAATCTTATAGGGATAGGGAATCCATTAGTTTTGTGAGCATTTCACAAAATTGTTCACCTAGTTTGCCTGTCACTCTGCAAGTCTGCAGTGTGAATTTGTCAACACACTCCATCCTCCTTCACCCACATGCTTTTAGCCCATTTTTGTAACTGGGTAAGAGTCAAATTACCTCACCCTTAAGAGGCTTGAGATGAAATAACCCCGGGGGAGTAGGGAGAGTTGGTTTATAGCAGGATAAGGTTTCAGGATTCTCAGAAAAGTGAATCTTTGGGAAGAAAATGAAAAAGCTGGGTTACTAGACATTTGAGGCTAGAGGTACATCCAAAACAGAGCACGATGTAAAGATTAACTACACAACACTAACACCGCGGAATCATCATGAAGTAAAGGAAATTTTGGTGACATGATGTCATAGCTTACAGTCATTCCAAATAACACGTCTTACTTATACGGAATAGTACATCGTTCTTTAATAGTCACATGTTGGTTGATTCATGGGTGAGTTCGACAATATTCATTAATTGCTTTCTGTTCACTTACTGCGTAGCCTAGTGCTGGTTGCTGCGCTCCAGCTTGTTGGGCCTGGAAGGAAAGTAAACAGAATTTTAGACAAAATCGATCGGTTTAATGCTGTCAGTCGAAAAAATTGCCATAAATCAGATCCAAATAGTAAGCAGACATGCATGTGTTCTGCAGTCTGCAATAAATATCTGACAAACTCTTTTTCATTCTGTTTGAGGCTTTCTGGTGAAAATTTTTAACAATTATACTCCTGCAACAGCGCTGAGGAGCTACTCTGCCACATTGACCTCAGGGTACAAAAGAAACATTCTATTAATGATAATCTCGCAAGTTTGTCAAATGCATCGAATTTTTAAACAGGTTTTTATAAGGTTAAACAATAAACAGTGCCGTAAAACCGTGGTATATCGCTACAAACAACCGAAACAAGCCCATATGAAGTATAACTTGGGATGCTGGGTGTCCTAGGAAATTATAAGCAAAAGGGAAAAAAATACCTGGGCTTGAGCCATTTGACCGACTTTCATATCTTCAAGTGATGGATAGAGAGACATCTTGCGATATTTCTAGAGAAAATCAACGACTAAAGATGAAAAATGTACAATAAGGACCTTTTCTCTTCGACAAGGAACTGAGCGTCTTTCGAAATCAGCTTGCAAACTTATCGACGTCGAATCTATGTTTGGAGCAATGACGTCACTTCAAATCACATGCCTGATTATTTCTTTACGTAATTTTCCTAAAAAGGGTATCATCGTGACGCGTAAAAACATTATCGATAGTTTCGTCATCGCCGAAGTTGCCCCGATCTTTTTACGAGATTTGGCGGGAAACAGAGGCCATCTTGAAGGTTATGCGGGAAAGATAGGCTTATCCTGCAGATTGATGGCGATATTCTGCGAAACTGAATGTAAATGGCCGTGTCAATTGGGAAAGGTCGCTATTATAAACTTTTCGCTGGCAATTCACCACCGAAACGTTTACTCATAGAAGACATCAATGAACCTGGATTGCTGTCGGATGAATACGTGCAAGGTTAGTGCAACACCGCTTCGATATAACCTACGATCGGATCATTCCTAATTAACTTTAGTCATTAGTGTGACTTACAGGGTTGATGCGATAGAAGATTTTTTAAAAGGGGCGTTCAGCTCCAGCTTTATTTGCTAGTACTCCCGCAGTCCCGCAGTCCTGCAGTCCCGCAGTCGACGTTAGAACTTATTATGCAGGTCTGACAACTCAGGGGTTTCATTAACCTGAGATCAGGCCCAATTTGAGCGGTTCTCATACATTCTCTCTAACGGCTACCGCTGAAATTTCGCCTTGCCCGCCGGAATGTAATTTTCAAAGCGAAACGAAAATAGAGCCTGACCTCAGGTTAGGGTTTCATTAAGGTTTTGAACAGAAGCATAGGCGTACGGGTCGGGGGGGCGAGGGGGGCTGCAGCCCCCCCAAATTTTGGGCAACTCAGATTTTTTGGGCAGCAAGAGAAAATTTGGGCAAGGCCTGTTTTTAAAGACGTCTCCATGTTTATTTAATTATTTTGAGGAAAGCTGAATATTAACCTGAAGTCGGCGTAATAATCCAGTTATATTCACACGAGACAGTAATCGCCTAACATGTGATGAGTAATTTCCCCCCCCCTTTTTTTTGTTATTGTTGGGCATCGTACTGCACTGCGCTAGCTGGAATGGGCTATCCAGTTGTGAATTGATTAGAATAAACTTTCGCATAACTTTGTAGAATCATCTCCACTCGAAGAACAGGGTGGGTCTGAAAACGAAGGAGTGGCTGACTAATTCTCAGTTTGAATTAGGAGAAGAATCTTTTAATTCTTTTAAAAAATCTATTGAGTGGTTTTTAAAATTCTGCTGAAGTAAAATAGGTAGTGGCGTGATTTCCATGCTATAACAACTTTGATGTCATTGCAACCCTGATCATGACAAATTTTCGTTCATGTGGTGGCAATTTTTCCTAATGTTTGTCTATGGCGACGTAATTTATGCTCAAACCTGGAAAACTGTATTGAGCCAACTTCATACGCCAGTACGGCCTATGTTGTTGCAATATGGCCCTCGTTTCTTTTTCGACTCTTTTGTAAAAATTTGGGACACTTGCGAGAATTTTTTGGGCAAATGGTTTACTGCCCCCCCCTGGCAAAAAATTTCCCGTACGCCCGTGCAAAGAATTGTCAAGGCCTGGACGAACCCCAGGTGGGGGGGTGGGCTACTCCCTTATATAAGCCATATAGGTATGTGCTGCCCCATCGGGTCGGGTTTTTGCGCCGTTTTGGTCTGGAATCGGGTATTGTTCTCGAGGGAACTA
This sequence comes from Porites evermanni, assembly GCA_942486025.1. Taxonomy (NCBI): domain Eukaryota; kingdom Metazoa; phylum Cnidaria; class Anthozoa; order Scleractinia; family Poritidae; genus Porites; species Porites evermanni. The sequence goes on from CALNXI010004007.1 coordinate 19,344, forward strand.
CAGAGTGTATGAACATATTTATCGTTTCAATTCCAGATGAGTAAGGAAAGAAAAAGAAATATGCAAATTTGAAATGGATTTGAATAATTTGTTTGTTCGCACCCTAGTTGATTTGCTCAGTGGAACCCCTGGATGACTGTGGGACTCTGGGGCAGTTTTTAAGTTAGATATTTCGTGGGCCGGGTATTCTGCAATCTAGCCGAAATTCACTTAAAAACATTGGATGGTCTGAATTGGGAAAATAAAACCTTTAAGGTAAAAAGGTCTACTTTCAAGTTCCAAAAGTACATGTATGTAATTAGACCATTTTACACAGGTGTGTGCTTGTCACCAGGTTTTTTGATACTAGCTCCTGTTTGTAATCATGCAGAGCAAATTCATTTTACCATAGCAGTGTTAAACGCAGCAACAGTTTTCTTGATTTCTTGATACGGGTATCAGCACCCAGCAAGTAGCCTGACTTCTGGTTGTATGAGAGTTGTGGACTCATCTGCCTAGAAGCCCTTAAAGCTGATCCAGCCAGGCCAGAGACATGCTGGTAGAGATAGATTACTACACCAGGCACCAAGTCCCCTACAGGAGCGGATCCAGGATTTTTTTTAGGAGGGGTGCACTCGTCTCTTGCTCTACTTCAACACCAATAAACCACATAGTTTTTTTTTTGTAGAATACCAGTTGTATTAGAAAACCGCAGGTCATCTCAGGGGGGGGGGACCCCTTGCACCCTCCCCCTAGATCCCCCCCTGCCCTACCCTTTATTTATAGTGTGAGGGTTCCTTAACGTCCCACATATTTGCTAACTGGGAAGCAGTTTTATCAGAACAATGTCCACTTGAGCCTAGATTACAGCCACAACTATAACATAAACAGGGTGTTCATTAGGCATCGGAGATCGGAGAATTCCCTGTTAACTATGCAGAATTCTCCGGCAAATGTTCGGTAGCCTATGAGTATTTGTTATTCAGACGTGAAGCCCCTTTCAAAATATTCTCCTGTAACGTTACACCTTCCTCGTGCTACTTGAATTCTAAGTTTGTGCATAAATGTTTAAAATGTAAGCAGGCATGGCAGGTACATGTATAAAAAGAAGGGAAGAGGAAATGGAGAAGGCAGCTCTAGTTGCTTTTCTTGCCACCCCTTCCACCCCTTCACGATTATTGTACNGGGGGGGGGGACCCCTTGCACCCTCCCCCTAGATCCCCCCCTGCCCTACCCTTTATTTATAGTGTGAGGGTTCCTTAACGTCCCACATATTTGCTAACTGGGAAGCAGTTTTATCAGAACAATGTCCACTTGAGCCTAGATTACAGCCACAACTATAACATAAACAGGGTGTTCATTAGGCATCGGAGATCGGAGAATTCCCTGTTAACTATGCAGAATTCTCCGGCAAATGTTCGGTAGCCTATGAGTATTTGTTATTCAGACGTGAAGCCCCTTTCAAAATATTCTCCTGTAACGTTACACCTTCCTCGTGCTACTTGAATTCTAAGTTTGTGCATAAATGTTTAAAATGTAAGCAGGCATGGCAGGTACATGTATAAAAAGAAGGGAAGAGGAAATGGAGAAGGCAGCTCTAGTTGCTTTTCTTGCCACCCCTTCCACCCCTTCACGATTATTGTACCTTTCACACCTACTGCATTTTATGACCTGATTAGGGATATTTTTCTGCATCCTCGTGAATAATTTTTTGATCTTGGGGTACTTCCCATAATGGCCTATACAGGGAGGCTCCACCTGAAAGGGGTACCTTGTGCAAGCCTCAGGTCTATGATAGGGTAGGGATTTCACTAGTTGAAGTATATGAAAAGGTAGGAAAATCTGTCATTTCAGTTGTTGAAAGCCCAAAAGGGCTAGCAAATGCATTTTATTGCTGTGAGAAAGTAGAGGAAACATTCTGGTTTTGTGATTTATTCATATTGTAAATACAGTGCCTTTACAGCAACTAAAATGGATGCAAAGTGCTAAACTACAGTTGACTCCCGATAAATCAAACCTTCTAGGGAAATTGAAAAAAGTTTGAGTTAGAAAATATAAGGAGAAAAGCAAATAGATGGGGAGGGAATGCAAGTACCATATGCACACTTCCCTTCAAGGTCAACAAAAGTATGTGTAAACTGATATTTTGAAAAAGGAATTAAGCAACTAAACTTGATTAATATACAGTGAAGGTTGCTGAATTTGAACTAGAGTGACAAAAAAGTTAAGACAGAATCAACATGGTTGTTTTGAAAAGAATTCAATGTTTTGGACTTCAGTAAACGGTTTTTTATTTTCTGACTTGTCAGGCTCTAAATATATGGGTTGAGTTATTGTGGGTAATATTATATAGAAATGATCTTAAGGGAAGCAAAAACTACTTCGAGTTAGCAGGAAGCTCAAGTTATCAAGGGTTTGAGGTACTGAGGTTAAAATTACAGTAAATGTATAAAGGAAATCCAGGGAAAATTGACTTTGGTTTGAGTTGACACGAGGTTCAAGTTAACAATGGTTCTAGCTATTGGGAGTAGGCTGTAGGTACGTGAAAGGCGTACCATTTGTCACTAATAGGTATACCTTTTCTGTCAAAAATGGTACATGTATGCAAAAGGGTAAGGGGTTGGTCCTTGGGGTGGAGCCACTCTGTATAAAACTTTGATAAGTACGTCCTGCCCCCCCCCCCCCAAAGGTTTGGATTTTTATTTGGTACCCGATAATGCCAAATACTTTTTCCTTAATACTTAAAACTCCTTACAATATCAAACATATATTACAAACAGAAATTTACACAAAGTGGCATTTATTGAAAGTTTTGTCAAGTTCCCAAAAAGGGGACCCTTGGTACCTTTATGATAAGCTGCATTCAGAGATAGTTACTTTGAGGGGTTGTTACTGGTATTTTGAGGTCTCAACAGTGTTAACTCTTCAGCCAAAAATTTAAAATAACACTGTTTCGTAATATTATTTATCCAATATTTCGTTTGCTTCCTTGAATGTGACACAATATGAATATGGCACTAACTCCAGAGATAATGATAACTTAATAAAAAATAAGGAATTTATTAACCAGAGCTTTAACTATGTTCCTTGTCATAAGAATATTGTAAAATAATGTTTATCAGTGTTAATTTGATTTGCTTGTATTGTTTCATCAGGGATTGTCATTAAAGTTTTTCCCGTAAAGAATTCAGAGAGGTTTGGAAAGCTCTGCAAGCTTGTATTAAAGGAAGATGTGGAAAAAGCAGCAAGGCATGCACCATGTGCCACAATCAATGTATTTCTCTTGGGGGATGTGGCCAAGGAAGGTGAAAGTGTCTGTGAGGGTGATCGAATGGTGTTAACAGAAGCTTTTGTGGAATGCTCTCCTACTAATGAACACCTTTTCCAGCTCATTGTGTGGAGAGAGAAATCTGATGTATCAGTCTGGGTCATCAGTAAGAGAGGCAAGGTGAAGGCTAATACAGTGAATGGAGGGGACATTTTGCATCGTTCAACTGAGAACGGCGGGGAGTTTGAGAAGGGTGCAGCAACTGAAAATGGTAACGACTCTGAAGAAGAGGAACATGCCATCTATCAATCATGTGAATATGACTTTACACAGCAGAGTGTTGATGATGAACAACCAGAAAGGGTTGGTGAGAAACGGAAGGGAAAGTTTCAGCTTGGACCCAGGGCTGTAACTCCCTCTCATGTTAAGAGAAGTCTTAGCAATGTTGTTGTATTGCGTGATAAGGTAAATGACATACACGTGGCTAACACTCTGCAGCATGAGGAAAGCTATACTAAGAGTACATCTACTTGTACAAATGCTTCTGCAGAACTAAAGATTTCAAATGTAAATGCCAGTGGCAATACTGCAAATAATGCACTGCCAAGTATAGCTGTTGAGGCAGGGAGGCAGTCAATGGTAATGTCGCAAAAAGCAGCTCCTGGAGGCAATGGGCAATCCGCAAGCCTCTGTTTACAAAGTGCTAATGGCACACCCCTGTGGGATCTACCTCAGTTGATGGCTATAGACAGTGAGAGGCATAGTCAGTCAACAGTGGGGGAAAGTAATGTGACAGCGTCAGTGGAGGGAGCCAACACTGTAGCTAAAACTGCAGCTTTNGAACACCTTTTCCAGCTCATTGTGTGGAGAGAGAAATCTGATGTATCAGTCTGGGTCATCAGTAAGAGAGGCAAGGTGAAGGCTAATACAGTGAATGGAGGGGACATTTTGCATCGTTCAACTGAGAACGGAGGGGAGTTTGAGAAGGGTGCAGCAACTGAAAATGGTAACGACTCTGAAGAAGAGGAACATGTCATCTATCAATCATGTGAATATGACTTTAAAGAGCAGAGTGTTGATGAAAAACAACCAGAAAGGGTTGGTGAGAAAAGGAAGGGAAAGTTTCAGCTTGGACCCAGGGGTGTAACTCCCTCTCATGTTAAGAGAAGTCTTAGCAATGTTATGGTGTTGCATGATAAGGTAAATGATGCACACGTGGCTAAAACTCTGCAGCATGAGGAAAGCTATACTAAGAGTACATCTACTTGTACAAATGCTTCTGCAGAACTAAATATTTCAAATGTAAATGCCAGTGGCAATACTGCAAATAATGCACTGCCAAGTATAGCTGTTGAGGCAGGGAGGCAGGCAATGGTAATGTCGCAAAAAGCAGCTCCTGGAGGCAATGGGCAATCCGCAAGCCTCTGTTTACAAAGTGCTAATGGCACACCCCTGCGGGATCTACCTCAGTTGATGGCTATAGACAGTGAGAGGCATAGTCAGTCAACAGTGGGGGAAAGTAATGTGACAGCGTCAGTGGAGGGAGCCAACACTGCAGCTAAAACTGCAGCTTTTAACATTGATGGAGATGCCCTAGAAGCCACAGCCACATCCACAGAAAGAACTGCAGCTCTGAATGAAGACCATACAAATCTGAGTCTAGGTAGGGTAGTTTTTTTACAGTTGTAGCTCTGTAAAGTGGATATCTTGGGCAAAGAATTAAACCATTCATGCCTGAATCACCATTAATGGCCCAAGGGGATTCGCAAATAAATCACTTGTGATGTCATTAACTTTAACAGTCATAGACAATCACATAGTACGGGGGGAAGAGATCTTTCAAACCACGCCTGACAGAAAAAACAAAACAAAAGACCATGTAATGAGTTATAAGCTCTGAAAATTCCAATAGAAATAATGTTCCATCACCCACAAGCACTTTCTTCCATCTCATCCTGGAATCCTAAACGTTTTCCCAAAATTCAGGATTAAAAGGGAAAATGAAATTGAATGTATTTTTGTTGTTCTTGCTATGTTTTAAGGGCAGTAGTTTGGCTTTTTTCTTCTTCGCAAAACATTTTACCTTTTTATCTAGCACCATTACTACAGCTAAGCACACACAATCTAGTCCCCAGGGCTTGTCCATTGCCATGCCTTTTTCTGCTGTTACTCTGCACCATTGATGCCATACAATAATTTTAAACTTGAGGATATTCTTTCCCATGTTATGTCTGTACTGGATGATTCCATAGTACATTTCGTTTTAATTTTTGTAATGCAGATGATCTTGCAGAACAGCCTGATGAAGAGCCCTATATGATCTCCCCTGAAGAAGAGGATAGGATATTTTTAAGAGCAAGAAACCAAGAACGGTGAGTTCTTATAGTTGCAGTTTGCTTGACCTCTATGGCAGATGTTCAGAAGTGAGTGGAAAGTGAAAACACAAATGGTACTCCAGGAATAGACTAGGAGTAGTCGATCATTTTCCCTTTGAAATAATACAGTAAACACCTGCATATAAGAACCTACTTTCATTGAAGTCTGGCAAAGTAGGATCTTGTATTTTGGAGTACTTACTGGCAATTTAGGCTACAGTGTAAGTAGGTTCTTAATAATCTTAATTCTTATAAAGGAGATAATAGATTTTTAATCAGCAGAAAAATAAATAAACTTGGGTTTGGTCCTTAAAAATACAGTCTTAATTTTATTCTCAATTATTGTGAATAAAATTAAGACTGTAATATTGTATTATTATTACCCTAACAAAACTGATTACTGAATTTCTTTTATACAGTTTGGTACAGTATGTTGTTGTTATACTTAAATTTACAATCTCAGTTACACTCCTTGGTTAAATAATTGTTTATTATAATACTCCACATATAAGAACCTGCTTCATCTTGCTAGGCTGAACAGGTTCTTGTATTTTTGGGTACTGCACCTGTTGGGTTTTGCACTCCTGGTTTTTTTTAGTTTTTTCCCTACTCCCTACCTATTAATTACTGCTATGCAGACTTAATATTGTGGAGGCATTTTTGGGGGAGTGGTTGGTTCAAGCCTCTCCCATTGCGTTGTTTCCTTAGACAAGGAACTTAACTCCACTTTGTCCCCATTTACCCAGGTGTATAAATGGGTACTTGGGACATACTGCTGGGGGGTAACCCTGCAATGGACTAGCATCCTGCCAGGAGGGAGTACCAATACTCCCAGGTGCTTCAAGCTCATGAAACCAGGATAAGCTCTGGTTGTTTGGGCCTTAAGCTCAAGTGCGCATTTACCTCTACTTATGCAGACTTGAGTGGAATTTGCTTGAGAAATTGTCTACCGTGTAGTATGTATTCTTCATAAACAAGCTGGAGTGTTTTAACAAGTTTCTAAACTGTGGTGCAGATAAGAAGCAAGCCCCTGAGATGTTTCATCCTAAATTCATATTAAGTAGCCCCAGAAGACAACAACAGCATAGAAACTGTATTTTTGTATTTCATAAATTGTTGAAATTCTGGTGAACTCCCTGTATTAAATTTTTCCTTTTCTCCCTCTCATAACAAGAAATGACGTGGCAACCACATCTAGTGTGAAAGGTTTAATGCCCAGTGACTACACTCCAGCAGCAAGTCTCTTGATGTGCAGCAAAGGTGTGTAACCAGGAAAAAGCAATTTGATGTCTTTGTGTGCAGTAGCTCAAAGCTTTTGCCAGGCATTCATATTGTGGGTACAGTGTAATGAGATGTGAGCAGGAAAAAAAAGCGAGACGGTAGGGTAGGGAGTGAGAGCGAAGGATCACGAAAGGTTCCTTCCTATCTGTCCCTCTTCTGTGATTTTGTTACAAATAGTTATGGTAAGTCCTGGGACTCATCTTGAGAAAACTCATGAGTCCCATTCCACACCCAATGTGTCCCAGTTCAAAAAACAATGAGACCTAAATTGAAAATGCTTGGGCCTTTATGTAACCAGGTTAATTTGACGACAGACTCCAACACTCTTTATTAAAGTTCACTGAAATTAAAATGTGGTCCTTCTATTTAAAGGGCAAAAAGACTAAAATAAATATGCATGATTAAACAACAACAACAACAACAATAACAGCCACAGAAATCACATGCACAGGACATTTAGGCTACAAACCATCTTCAGATCGATCAATCCATCTTTGCGTCCCACGGGAGGCATGAAATGAATAATTTTGCATGTTTGGGAATTTTGATCACAGAGGTAACAAAATCACCGCCTGTCTTTCTCTTCGTTTTTTTCCTGCTCTGTGACTTTGTGCCACACTACACTATGTGAGTGTCTGGAGCAGGCTAAGTAGCTCACAAATCAGTGCAGTCTACTAAAAACCTGAAACTTCAGATCAGGCCAGAAAAAATAGCAGATTGCGAAAAAATTATGGTGAAAAAGAGAAGCAGAAACCCTAACCCTAATCTGTAAAACATCGAATTTCCTGGTTGTCTACTTTATTGAATTGTATTGTATTCATAGGTGTTCGTGGGGTCCTCTGGTGTTTGGGAGGTCATAGGTTAGAATCCCGTCTGGATTCTAACTAATGACCTGGAAAGGAACTACGGATTCAGCCGGTTTCCCCTCCCCCCTCACTCCAGAGAATAGACAACACCTTTTTCAAGATTACCTTACTTGGGGGGAGGGTGATGTGGGAAGGATCTTTGAATACAGACCTTAGCGTTACCTGTTTTTTACATTTGTTAGATGATGTTCAAAGGTCTCCTCTTCGTCAAGTAATTGATCCTAAACTACGACTGCCTACTACTCCGAACTCCGAAGTAGGACCTTCCCAGCCATCGCCATCACGCGATCGATCGCCGGTAAAGGCCTTTCCGGTTGGAGTAAGGAAGAGATCTTCGCGTGCTACAGCGGATTATACCGTGCCTCCTGGTTATACCACCCTGGCCAATTTGCAACCTGAAACGACTGTTAACGTGTACGGCGTAGTGAAGCTCTTTAAGCCAGCGTGGAAATGCCGAGGCACCGATATGTGTTCGGTGCTGATGTTGATGGACCCGACTGCCGCCGAATCGGATGGTCTCGAGTGTGTGTCGTTCCAGCCGAGTGTATCCCGACTGCCGGATGTGCATAAGGTCGGGGACATTGTCAGGCTTCACCGCATCAAGATTAACCAGTATCAGGGGAGGCTGCAAGCTAAGTCTTCGCGCGGTTTTGCCGCGGTTGTGTTTGACCGCGATGCAGACCTTCCAGTTACCGCGGAAATGGCTCGGGTTTCCAGTTCCACTTTCACGTTGACGCAGAGTGATAAAGACACCGTAGAGTGTTTAAAAAACTGGTGCGATGACCACCCTGTCCTCTTTCCACCTAGCAACTTTCTGACTGTGTCCCAGATCAACCCGGACTGCTACTTTGATCTCGTCTGCCAAGTTCTCGGGATCGCTTTACACCGTACTCTTGACTGCGTAGTGCTGTACGTGACCGATGGCACTCAACCCAAGCACGATCTTCGGAACTGTGATGGTGATGACTACAGTTTGATTGAGCCTCTATCCCGTGGCTC
>CALNXI010004008.1:9298-33674 GCA_942486025.1 Porites evermanni
TTGGTGTAGTTGGTGTAGTTAGTGTAGTTGGTGTAGTTAGTGTTGTTGCTGTAGTTGGTGTAGCAGCTGTAGTTGGTGTAGTTGCTGTAGTTGGTGTAGTTGCTGTAGTTGCTGCAGTTGCTGTAGTTGGTGTAGTTGGTGTAGTTAGCATAGTTAATGTAGTTGCTGTAGTTGATGTAGTTGGTGTAGTTGGTGTAGTTGGTGTAGGTGGTGTAGTTAGTGTAGTTAGGGTTACTTTCCGAAACTTTACAGTAATATACCAATGAAGTGTTTATTGCTGCGACCATCTAACCAACACAATGCAAAACAAATCTACGAATAATTGTACCGGTCGAAAGATTTATAAGAAAGTTAATCAATTATGATAATATTCAAAATAAGCGAGATAACAAAGAGACATTATTTCATTAAACAAACAAAAACAACAACAAAATAAACATAAAAAAATCTGTATTAACTAGGCAAGAGCCGAAGACACACCGAACAGATTTTTTGGTGTTCACGTAAGTTACGATTTACGTATTTTTGGTTAATATCTGTCAGAATAAAATCTTGTATAACTACAAAACCTACAGCAACTACGACACACTACACCCAACTACACCAACTACACCAAAATACAGTAACTACACCGAACCTCACCAACCACAACAACTTACAACATGCCAACTACAACAACTACCCCAAACTACAGCAACTACACTAACTACACGAACTATAGTAACTACAGCAACTACAGCAACTACACTAACTACACCAACTACAGCTACAACACAACTACACCAACTACACCAACTACAGCAACTACACTAACTACACAAACTACAGTTACTACACAAACTACACTAGCTACACCAACTACAGCTACTACACTAACTACAGCAACTACACTAACTACACCAACTACACTAAATACAGCAACTACACCAACTACAGCAACTACACAAACTACAGCAACTACAGCTATTACACCAACTACAGCACCTACAGCAACTACAGCAATTACATCAACTACAGCAACTACACTAAGTCACCAACTACAGCTACTACACCAACTACAGCAACTACACTAACTACACCAACTACACTAACTACACCAACTACACTAACTACAGCTACTACACCAACTACAAAAAATAACACTAACTACACCAACTACAGCAACTACACCAACTACAGCTACTACACCAACTACAGCTACTACACCAACTACAACAACTACATCAACTACAGCAACTACACCAACTACAGCTACTACACCAACTACACCATTTACACTAACAACACCAACTACACTAACTACACTAATTACACTAACTAAACCAACTACACCAACTACAGCTACTACAGCAACTACACAAAGTATTCTAACTACACCAGCTACACCAACTACACCAACTAAAGCTACTACACCAACTACAGCTACTACACTAACTACACCTACTACACTAGCTACACCAACTGCACTAACTACAGCAACTACACCAACTACAGCTACTACACCAACTACACCAACTACAGCTATTACACCAACTACACCAACTAAAGCAACTACACCAACTACAGCTACTACACCAACTACAGCAACTACAGCTACTACACCAACTACAGCAACTACATCAACTACAGCTACTACACCAACTACAGCTACTACACCAACTACAGCTACTACACCAACTACAGCAACTACATCAACTACAGCTACTACACCAACTACACCATTTACAGCAACTACACCAACTACAGCTACTAGACCAACTACAGCTACTACACCAACTACACCAACTACACTAGCTAAACCAACTGCACTAACTACCGCAACTACTCCAACTACAGCTACTACACCAACTACACCAACTACAGCTACTACACCAACTACCCCAACTACAGCAACTACAGCTACTACACCAACTACACTAACTACAGCACCACACTAACTACACCAACTACAGGAACTACAGCAACTACAGCAACTACACTAACTATACCTTCTACACCTACTACAGCAACTACACTTACTACACTAACTACACAAACTACTCCAAGTACAGAAACTACAGCAACTACACCAACTACACTAACTACATCAACTACACCAACTACAGCAACTACAGCTACTACAGCAACTACAACTACTACACCAACTACACCAACTACACTAGCTAAACCAACTGCACTAACTACCGCAACTACTCCAACTACAGCTACTACACCAGCTACACCAACTACAGCTACTACACCAACTACCCCAACTACACCAACTAAGCTAACTACAGCACTACACTAACTACACCAACTACAGCAACTACAGCGACTACAGCAACTACACTAACTACACTGACTATACCTACTACACCAACTACACCAGCTACACCAACTACAACAACTACACTAACTACACTAACTACACCAACTACACAAACTACAGCAACTACAGCTACTACATGAACTACAGCGACTACACTAACTACACTAACTACAGCTACTACACCAACTACAGCAACAACACTAACTACACCAACTACACTAACTACAGCAACTACGCCACCTACAGCTACTACACCAACTACAGTAACTACAACAATTACTTCAACATTCTCATAGTGGGTTTAGTGGTCACTTAATGTCTCTATATTCGTGACGGTTATCATGAACCCATTACCGGTTTTGGGATGCTGCTCGGTTTTGCCGTTGTAAAGTAATGTTTCTCATTCGAACTTTTCTCGATATACTGATGTTACAAGCACAAACGATGAATAGAAAACTCAAGGGAAATGACATCCAAGACAAGCTAGCCACTTTAAATGACTTGTCCACAAAAGAGAACGGCTATTATTGAAACAAGAATAGCCAGTGACCAGACCGTAAAAATAACAATACCCTATATTCGCATTGACAGTGTTTTGTGTTTAAGTGGCCAATACGACGGCATAAAATCTTTCACAGGATATAAAACCTGCTGAAATTAGCGAGTACTGCACGTGTGAAAACGTGGTGCCAAGAAAATAAAAAAGAGACTTATGTGCTGCCTTTGCAGTTCACAGCTGATAGTCGGGCCCTACAAATGAACATACAAAGGCAAGGCCACAGCTCCTAACATCACATCAGCGAGGGCCATGTTCATAACTAAGAACAAACTTTTCTTGCGAAGCTTCTTCCCTTGTAAAAGATAATTATCGCCAGCATGTTTCCTCCCAATTATATTAGACCGTATTTAACCATGAAAGCGATGACCAAGGCTATCCCGAGTTTTGGAAGGAAACTCCAGCATCTTAGAGGATACAGACGTGTTGCAGGATCTTCTTTTTAATGACATGTTTTCTAGGGTCTGCCGCAACTTAAGAAAGTAGTGCATCAAATACAGCTGTTCCCTCAGGCTCTTGAGCTGTCTGATGATGACATTTGATGATACATCGAAGCACCAGATGAATTATCTTATTTTTTCCGTTTGATTATTACAGTCGAACATTTTTAATGCATAAATTATCGTTTAGCTATCAATGTCAGCTTTGCTTATACCAAAAATAATAACAAAAACCAGCACGACAAAAGGCACAGGGTCCAGAGGCGTTTCGTGTGAATAAACGAATTACTTATTTAAAGACTCACCTTGAAAAATGTCTATACCCGTCGCTTAGCACGATTAATTAGCCCAATAGGAACTTTATAAATCTACTGTAAACGATTTCTTCGCTTCATATCTGATCCAGATCGAGTTTTGAAAATCAATAACCGCAAGCCATATCCTCGCTGGCGCACGGCAAGTCGCCCGAAGGGTGACCGAAGGCCGTCGCCGACCGAGGCACGAAGTGCCGAGTAAAAGAAAGGACAAGCTTTCCGTATTTTATACTGTAAGCTGATCCTGCGAGCCCTCAGTTTCTTGGTTTGCGGTCTATAGAATGTGTAACGAAATTGTAACGCGATCAAAATAACCCATTTTTCGGAGGTTTTCGACGGGTTTTGATTTTCTAACGACAAACACATCTCCTCTGGACCCTGTGCAAAAAAGGGGAATCATTTGCACCATTATCTTGAGAGCAGTCGAATTTGCTCGCTTGAATTTTCAATTGTTCTTGAGCTTAAAACAACAACAAAAAAAACAGAGGGCAAATCCGATGGCGTACTTTTAGTGCGAATATGATGCATTAATGAGTGAATGAATCCACTCTAAGTTCCCAGCACGCTAAGTGCCCTGAGGTGTAAGGGTTTCCACAGTGACCATATACTACTTTTCAAGAGACACCAAACACCCTGTTAAAAGCAGTTATTGGTGTATTCTTTCTTACAAAATGCCCAAGGCAGGCGCAGTTTCCGTGTGATAGCAAAACTGATATAAATCTACACTATTAAAGCGGCTCTGGAGCCGACCAAATGGGGCCGTTGCTCATTCACAATTCTTTATCAATTTTTCTATTTTAATTTAACAGCAGTCATCCTATCATTCGGACTTCCACTACGAGAATTCATTCTGATTTAAATTTGTTAATCCTTTCAAGGCTTTAAATAAAACAACAGTTGTTGAAATGACGTCATTGTGGAATTGTCCTATTAATTGGCCATTTTCACACTATAGACGGATAATCCGTATCGTAAAGGCGAATCTTTGCGAACATTTTTGCGCTATTAACCCATACTCATCATTACCTGAGAAAGGTAATAAAATAAAACCTCTGAATGTTGCCTTCCTCCGTTCCATGCATTCACAGGATGTGACAAGGTGAATACTTCTGGTCATCTCCAGAAATGATCGGAGTTGTTTTCGCTTACACGTTCTTCTATACGATAGAAAAAGTAGTTNTAAGTGCCCTGAGGTGTAAGGGTTTCCACAGTGACCATATACTACTTTTCAAGAGACACCAAACACCCTGTTAAAAGCAGTTATTGGTGTATTCTTTCTTACAAAATGCCCAAGGCAGGCGCAGTTTCCGTGTGATAGCAAAACTGATATAAATCTACACTATTAAAGCGGCTCTGGAGCCGACCAAATGGGGCCGTTGCTCATTCACAATTCTTTATCAATTTTTCTATTTTAATTTAACAGCAGTCATCCTATCATTCGGACTTCCACTACGAGAATTCATTCTGATTTAAATTTGTTAATCCTTTCAAGGCTTTAAATAAAACAACAGTTGTTGAAATGACGTCATTGTGGAATTGTCCTATTAATTGGCCATTTTCACACTATAGACGGATAATCCGTATCGTAAAGGCGAATCTTTGCGAACATTTTTGCGCTATTAACCCATACTCATCATTACCTGAGAAAGGTAATAAAATAAAACCTCTGAATGTTGCCTTCCTCCGTTCCATGCATTCACAGGATGTGACAAGGTGAATACTTCTGGTCATCTCCAGAAATGATCGGAGTTGTTTTCGCTTACACGTTCTTCTATACGATAGAAAAAGTAGTTCTTTACTGTCAACTGACCCGGCCTGTATTACTTAAACATTTCAAGGGCACGGCGAGCCATATGGAGTCAGCAGGCACTGGTACCAAGCATCTCGGTTCCTAGTCTGCAAGACCGGGCTGGCTGGATATCTCTAAGAGGAGAGTGGCGACTCTCCTGCACACCACTGTCAGAAGTTACAAAGTTGAGGGTGGAACTAGTCAAGTACGCTCGTAAGAAGGGCTATGCCTAAAAGAGTGACAATCGTGAAAGGCAATCCCAAACTCTTTTTTCCATTACAAGCACTCGTCTGCATGAAGTATCAAGTCATTAGGTCACCGAGATATTACCTATTCTTCTTCGATATTCGGTATCATAGCCAAAGTAGGCTCAAGTTCAGTAATGGATTATACGTGATGAAAATAGTAAATTGAGTGTATACATTAGATTTAAAGAAAATATTAAAGTAAAGAAAAGTAGCCGGCACAACATTCCTTAAAAAGTTCCGACTCTGGTAGTTTTACTTCCGGTCTAGCTGGCGGCCACTTATATCATCTCTATTCTGTTTTTTTAGACAATTTGCGTTGAAATAATATCTCTTTGTATGAAAAAAACAGCTGCCTTAGGCATTTTCTGACATTTTCTAATCCAAGTTGCCAAAATTCAGACGTTTTAAAGAAAATGTTAATTTCACTTCAGGTTCAAAATGGCCGCCATTTTAAAACTCTTATTTTTCGCACTTAACGGACTTTTTGGCGATGGCACCATATCCTATCTTTTTTAGGGCCTTGAAAACTATCATCATGCCAAATTTCATGCTTTTAACAGAAAGTGAACAATCGAAGCACATATCTGCTCTACTAAAAGCGATCATGTAAGAACGAGATCTTGACAAACAATCAAGACAAGAAATATAATAGGAAGAAACATTTAAAGGTCAACAATTTTTATTCCCGAAGACGTGTTTTGAGAGTAAAGTTTAGTCACGAATAGATTTAAATTAAGCTCTAAGTTTTAAGCCGCCTTCGCCGTGTTTGCTATTTTGCAAGATGAACTCCAGGCAAGAATATCGCTCAAAGTTTTCTTTTTACAAACAATAGGATAACTAAACTGTTTTTCAGAACTTTTTCTTCTAGTCGCGGTCAGAAAATGTCTAAAGACTTTTTAAGTTCTTTACTAGGTCAGATAAATTGATTCAAACCTTACAAATGTGCGTAAAATGACGGCATAAACATGAAAAAAGAAAACACATAAAATGTAATAAAATTACTCAAGCTTAACGGTCGAGATGCAGCACGGAAACCAGTCAAGTAAGGCCAGAATCGCTTAAGATTTTTCGCATGGTCCAGCAAGGCGAAGTAAGCTTACTAAGGGTAGCTTATTTTTGAAAACGATGATTCCCGATTTCTTTTTGTCGTGCGGCGCATTTCTCAACCACAACCCAGTAAACAAGCCAACCAAGAATAACAAAAGAATGTTGATAGCTGCTGTATTTCATTTTGTAGATCCAGTGCAAAAAGACAGGTAAAAACATCAAAAGATGACTCAAAACTCTGTCAGCTTCAGCTATCACTGAACAAGTCGCAGATGCTACATAAATTTTCCGCTTGAATCCTCTTCGCTAGCGCGCCTGTTAATTCTTACTCTATGCCTTTCTCTTCTTCTCTTTCCCGTCGCTTTTCACTTACAAGCAAATAGTTTGAATCCGATCCGCTATTGTTTGTTGCCATAACAATTTCTTCGAAACAGTTTACTAGAAACTGAGCTCTCCGGACACAAAATCCTTATGCAATGAAGTAGTTCCGTTGAAGTAAACATGTTTTTGAACGCGACGACAGCCACGTCATTTCTTGCGCGATTTCCCGCCAAGAAACAGGTGGGTTGCACAAATGCATCGCGCGATTTATAACATACTCCTCCCCCGGACGGGCTGACACCTGATTCCCTTCCCTCCCCCGCAAAGAGTGTACGGGCGTACGCTACGTCAAAACCAAATTTTCTCGGATGTATGGTTTACCAAATTTTATTACCCATGGTGCTCCGCTGGCGCGCTTCGCACGTCGGAGCTCTGCTATCACCAAACGTGGGGCGCGTTGGGGAGCGATAAAAAATTAGCGTAAAATAAGGTTTGTAGAAACACTGAAAACTATCTTCTTCTTTCGACGGCCAATACAATGGAAATTATAGCTTCTTAAAAACCGGGTTCAAATTTCATGCTCTTACAGGAGGAATCTTCGTGCCTCAGTTTTAGATTGAAATGAAGAATAAAGAGTTGTTTTTTTTTCACAGAAAAAATCTAAACAAATATTAGCTTATGAAATTGAGAAAAACGATCTAAGGAAAGAACTATATCTATTGAAAAACAAAGCATATAACCTGCGAAATTTCTCGACCTTCGCCGCCATCTTGAAAATTTTGCATCCACAATGCATCGCAATCGTAGTGCGCACACTACCTGCTTCGCCCTTGCGGGCGTATTTCACACGTCACCGAAGTGTATGATCGTGAACGACTAAAAACCGCATGATGACCAAAGAAAAGATACTCGTATCCATTTTTAAACGCCAAATAAAGAATTTACTGCTCATTCTTTTCTTATTGTTAATAAATACAGCTTGAAATCACACTCGGTGCTGAAAAAAATGTTTTTAACGACTTGCTGTTTACTAAACACTTGTTCTTATGAATATTCTTTCATCCATTTGCTAGCAGTGTATTTACAATATATATCAGTACTGTATATATAAAACGGGCAGTTTGATCATAGCTTGGTATCCATGACCTTTTGTCTGTCTGAGGTCTGCTGCACTTGACTGGATTCGGGATGTGATGATCTGAGCTGCAACGCAGGCTTTAAAAAGGCAGCGATATTTGCTTTTTCTTCTTTACCCTGCCCATTCATTACGGCCTGACGTCTTGAACAACACAAAACCAATGTTTGCCTAAACTGAGGGATTCTTAACGCATAAATGAATGGATTTAAAATGGAATTGGAAAAATTAAGGATATTTATGCTGTCTTCAAACACGTTTGGGATATCGACCCGCCGGAAAATGGTCAGATAGTTAACAATGACTAAAGGAAGCCAGGAAAGAACAGAAATGGCGGATACAAACAGCAAGGTTTTTGTCAAGCGTTGGTTTTGGGATGCTGGTCGGTTTTGCTGTAGTAAAGCGATATTTCTCTTTCGAACTTTTCTCCATATACTGATGTTACAAGCACAAACGATGAACAGAAAACTCAAGAGAAATATCATCCAAGACAAAATAGCTGCTTTATATGACTCTGGGTAGAAAGAAAAGTGAAAGGCAATTGAAATAACGATAGCCAGAGACCAGACCATAAAAATAACAAATCCATACGCTCGTTTTGACAATGTTTTGTGTTTAAGTGGCCAATAGACGGCATAAAATCTTTCACAGGATATAAAAACTGCCGAAATCAGCGAGGACTGTGAAAAAGTGACATCAAGAAAATGAAAAAAGTAGAAAGTAAATGTAGACTTGCTTACAGCCCATAAGTGATAGTAGGGTCCTACCAACAAATAAACAAACAAAGGCAGAGACACCGCTCCCAACATCACATCAGCGAGGGCCATGTTCATAACTAAGAACAAACTTTTCTTGCGAAGCTTCTTCTCCCGTACGAAGAGAATTATTGTCAGCAGGTTTCCTCCAACAATCATAACACTTTCAAAAATAAAAGCGCTGACCAATGATACTCCTTCTTGTGCTTGGGAAGGAAAGTCTTTGATCGTAGAGGATGTAGACGTTTTGTTGTAGCTTGTGATAAACGAGTTGTTTTCCATCTTCTGCCGCAGCTGGATGGAATGTAGTGTGCGAAATAGAGTTGTTTGTCTCGCATCGCATCGTCTGGTCTCGCATGACGGATTCGCTCAACACCTGTTATGCGGTTAATTTGCATAAGTAACTTAATGCCATGGTTTGACACCTAGTAGCTTCCAGGAGATGGCTAAGGTGTTTTTAATTAGTTTTCTGCTGTAAATGATGACAGCGCTTATAACTTCGTTAGGGTTTTCTGATCTATTGGAAATGGAATTGCGCTCTCCATCATTTTCATGAAAACAATGAAGTTGCGCAGCTGACATCCATAGCAAGGTGGCTGGATACAGTTTCCTAGGGTAAACATATTATCGGGCGCCATATGGGACAATATTGTCATACATTAACCGCGCAGAATATATTAAACGACAAAATTAAAGTAGTATTCTGCATGATGACTTTTCTTTACTCGGAATTCTACCACCAGGTTTTTGTACGATCATGATAAAATTGTTGTTAAATTAGCTTGTGTTTAAGCCTTATTCGAAAACTGAAGTGTCGTTATAACTTTTGTAATTTCAGATTTCAGTTTCTGCTACAAATTATTCAAGTCAAAGCTAATACAAATTTTACCCTATAACAACTAATTTAAGCCCCAATAGTATTGATTCTGAATACCTGTTATCTTAGACTACGAGCAGTCTCTATTTTTTCTTGGTCCGTCGAGCAAAACGCCCGAGACACGCAAATGACCACGCGCGTGACTGAAGGCGCGAGACGGGAGAGGCACGAAGCGACTTCGCCGCTAAACGCTCGCGCGCGCGTGCACTCCCCAGTACTAAATCTGAAGAAAAAGAGAGACTTCTCGCAGTCTACTGTTAGCTATGAACGAAATCGCTGATGGCCGAGTAATAACGGATTATTGAAAAAAATTAATGTTCACCACTTAGTGCTGTTATTGCCCAACGCAACTGATAGCAACAAGCCAAAGGTAACCGAATTCTATCAGGCATAAAAAGGTGTTTCATTAATTTTGCAGACCCTGTACCTTCACACTTTGTAAATTCTTGGTAGCACTTTGAGCTAACATTGTCACACATTGTAGTACGTACCCCACTTTTTCAAAAAAACCTTGTCATTCTTTTTTTAAAATTGCATGCCGTCGCAGTGATTTGCCGTTCCTTTACCTCAGCCAAAATATTATCCAATACCGCATTGGTAGCGGTGAAACGACAATTTCCAGGGGCTCGATCAGATGTTACGGAAATATAGCAAACATCAAAAATTAACGTACTGATCGGTAATGATTCAAAAGCCAATAAAGTTCTATTGTTTATATAATTTTTATATCTATATTCAAAAACGGTTTCAAAATAACAATCACCTTAGAAAAAAATATGTTTTTTTAAGGACTTGGTAATTTTCTAATTCCACTAGAAACACGTCCTTTAATCCATTGTAGTGTCTTTCATTTTTTTCTCAGTGGTGCATTTAGAGTTCATCAGTTACGCGTTAGACAGGATCTTTGTTCACAAGTTAGTGCCAGGTTCATAACCTCTTTTTCGTAGATCTGGTGAACTTGACTGGAATTGCATTGTATTGCTCTTCGTTGTAACACGGGCGTTAAAACGGCAGCCATATTTTCTCTTCCTACTATTCCCGGCCTACTCATTGCATCTTGACGTCGTGAACAACACGAAACCCGCAGTGCTTGCCTAAACTCAGGGATTCTTAACGCATAGACAAACGGATTTAGAATGGAGTTGGAAAGACTAAGAATATTTATGATATCTACAAACAAAAATCGTCGAGGGATATCGACTCCCTGGACAAACACCAGATAGTTAACAATGACAAAAGGAAGCCAAGAAAGCACAGAAATGGCGGATACAAACAGCAAGGCATTTGTCAAGCGTTGGTTTTGGGATGCTGCTCGGTTTTGCCGTTGTAAAGTAATGTTTCTTATTCGAACTTTTCTCCATATACTGATGTTACATGTACAAACGATGAATAGAAAACTCAAGGGAATTGACATCCAAGACAAGCTAGCCACTTTAAATGACTTGTACCCATAAAAGAGAACGGCTATTACTGAAACAAGAATAGCCAGTGACCAGACCGTAAAAATAACAATACCATATATTCGCATTGACAGTGTTTTGTGTTTAAGTGGCCAATAGACGGCATAAAATCTTTCACAGGATATAAAACCTGCTGAAATTAGCGAGGACTGTGAAAAGGTGGTGTCAAGAAAGTAAAAATAGACTTATGTGTCGCCTTTGCAGTCCACAGCTGATAGTCGGGCCCTACAATCAAATAAACATACAAAGGCAAAGATACATCTCCTAACATCACATCAGCGAGGGCCATGTTCATAACTGAGAACAAACTTTTCTTGCGAAGCTTCTTCTCTTGTAAAAAGAGAATTATTGCCAGCTTGTTTCCTCCGAATATTAGACCGCTTTCAACCATGAAGGCGATGACCAACGCTATTCCCTGAGTTTGGGAAGGAAAGTCCAGCATCTTAGAGGATACAGACGTGTTGCGGGATCTTCTTTTAAATGACATGTTTTCATGGTCTGCCGCAACTTAAGAAAGTAGTGTATCAAATACAGCTGTTCCCTCAGGCTCTTGAGCTGTCTGATGATGACATGTGATGATACATTGAAGCACCAGATGAATTATCTTATTTTTTTCTTTTGATTATTAGAGTCGATCATTTTTCAATGCATAAATTATCGTTTAATTATCAATGTCAGCTTTGCTTGACCAAAAATAATAACAAAAACCAGCACGACAAAAGGTGGAATCATTTACACCATTATCTTGAGAGCAGTCGAATTTGCTAGCTTGAATTTTTTATTGTTCTTGAGCTTAAAACAAGAAAAAAACAGAGGGCAAATCCGATGGCGTACTTTTAGTACGAATATGAGGCATTAATGAGTGAATGAATCCACCCTAAGTTCCCAGCACGCTAAGTGCCCTGAGGTGTGAGGTTTTCCACAGTGACCATATACTACTTTTCAAGAGCCACTTAACCACTTAATGCCCTGTTAAAAGCAGTTATTGGTGTATTCTTTCTTACAAAATGCCCAAGGCAGGCGCAGTTTCTGTGATAAGCAAAACTGATATAAATCTACACTATTAAAGCGGCTCTGGAGCCGACCACATGGAGCCGTTGCTCATTCACAGTTCTCTCATAATTTTTCTATTTTAATTTAACAGCAGTCATCCTATCATTTGACTTCACTGTACCAGAATTCATTTCGTTTTTGCTTTCTCATTTGAATTTGTTAATCCTTTTAAGGTTTTAAAAACAACAGTTGTTGAAATGTCAAAATATCTGCGGTACGAAGTTTAGCAGATATTTGTTTTCTGCACGTTCTGAATTTGGTATTTTCATTGTGTTTTTCAATGAAGTGTTCAGTAGTTACGTAATACGTGTTAATTGCGTTTCATATATAAGTTGTTGTCAGTCAGTGTGTTCTTCCTTCGGGTCTGCAACGCCACACGCTACAACACTGTTCTGTTTAACATGAGTGACGCGGAGGTCAGCAATGTTCGTTCTCGTCCGAACCCTGAAGTCGTAGATCCTTCTATTGGCGCTGCTATACAGGCTGCCGTTACTCGTTCTATAGGTTCTTTAACCGACAACCTTACACAGGTCATTGAATCTCGGCTTACCGATTTTGCCAAGCGTTTTTCAGAGGAAAACAGTTCGTCCGTTGAGCAAGCTGTTAAGAAGGCGCGTCGCGAGCAATACACGTGCAAGAGAAAGGGTAACCAGCAGCAGTTAGACCATTCCCTCCAGGTGCTGGACAAGCTAGACGAAGCTTCCGACGCACTTAAGCACAAATCTTATGAAAAAGCTAAGGCTGCTTTGGAGTCAGGTACGGAATTAGTGTCCAAGCGTGTTAAAGCAATAAAGCTAGCCGACAAGAGCGAGTTTGGATGGGCGACGGTCAATGAGTATCTATCCGACGAACTCGCCTCTGACTCAGATGATGAGAAGAGAATTTACCGGGCCGAGAGGAGAGCTGAGAGAAAGGTCACTAAGGAAAAACGTCGTCGTGCCCGTTCTGGCGACAAAGGCAGTGGCTCCGCCTCTACATCTCGGGCGACTTCGTCAAGATACGCATCCAGCGATTTGGTTTCACGCCCGGAGGCTAGACCAGCTCGTCGTTTGGGCCCCTGTTTTAAGATAAGTACCCAGCACTTTTTCGCTTTACTATCTTTGTTTCTTTCTTCGTCGATTATGGCGTTACCGCACAGGCCATAATCCAATATTCTCAGTGATTTGCTGCATTTGTGTTTATATTTATATAGGTTAGTGCAGAATATCAAAATATCTGCGGTACGAAGTTTAGCAGATATTTGTTTTCTGCACGTTCTGAATTTGGTATTTTCATTGTGTTTTTCAATGAAGTGTTCAGTAGTTACGTAATACGTGTTAATTGCGTTTCATATATAAGTTGTTGTCAGTCAGTATGTTCTTCCTTCGGGTCTGCAACGCCACACGCTACAACACTGTTCTTTTATTTTTATGTTATGGATTTTATTTTCATGTTTTTCTGTATGTGTTCCCCTTTTTTCAGTGCGGGGATTTTGGTCATTTGAGTTCCACGTGCTTGAAGCCTGCGGATTCTTCGAAGAGTAGCTCTCGACGCGATTGACTAGATGGCGACTCGTCGACCTGTGATGAAGTTGAGTGTGATTTAATTCATTTATTGTCTTGTTGTGGCGACGAGTTTAGTGCGAAAGGCGGAAGCAGTGGCGTGAAAGGTCGCTTGCAATCTTCGTTTAACTTTTGGGTCGAGACTTTAGATGCACCAGATTTTGTCCTTGATATGATTAGGCGCGGTTACAGATTGCCGTTTGCCGAGTACCCCTCGCAGTGCTTTTTGAAGAACAATAGATCAGCTCTTCAGCATCCGGAATTTGTCGCTGATGCTATTAGCGAGCTTTTAAGTAACGGCTGCATTGTTGAGCACGAATTCCCCCCGTATTGTGTTAATCCTTTGACAGTCGCTGTTGGGAAGAAGCTTCGCCTGGTTATCGATCTGAGACACGTAAACAATTATTTAGTAAAACCTATATTCAAGTACGAGGACTTACGATCGCTTTCTCAAGTTCTCGATGAAGGACACTGGTTTTTCTCTTGGGACCTTAAGTCCGGTTACCACCATGTCGATATTTGTCTCGACCACCAAAAGTACCTTGGTTTCGCGTGGCCTTTTTCTGGCGTCGTCAGATATTTTTCCTTTACAGTACTGCCTTTCGGGTTAAGTAGCGCTTGCTTTTGTTTTACCAAGTTAATGCGCCCGTTAGTTAGGCGTTGGCGTTCTATGGGACACAACAGTTTCATTTATTTGGACGATGGTTTCGGGAGTCGACCAGACAAATGTTCTGCCGTGGCAGCTAGCTTAATTCAACGTAAAGAGCTCTCTTCATCTGGTCTTCTTTGTAACGAGGAAAAGTCTCACTGGGATCCAGTTCAAATTGGCGAATGGCTAGGCTTCGTTATTGATACTATTTTAATGTGTTTCCGGATTCCCGAGAAGAAAGTTCTCAAGCTTAAAGGCTTGCTAGATTCTGCGATTCAGGATGGATTCTCTTCATTTCGCGAGTTAGCGAGAATAGCAGGCACTATCATTTCAGCTGCGTTAGCTGTTGGTCCAATTTCTCGTCTTTTGACCAGACAAATGTACTTCGCCATTGAAACCAGATCGGCTTGGGATGACATAATTCATTTTCCTCCGAGCCTTTTACAAGAACTGAAATTTTGGTATTGCAACATCGACTGCTTAAACGGCTATTCTATTAGGCCACCGTTAGCTACGCATACCGTTGTATTTTCCGATGCTAGCGACGTAGCGTTCGGAGGATTTTCGGCTACTTTAGACGGCTCCGTCGTTAGCGGCATGTGGGAGAGCGAGGATATCGGCCAAAGCTCTACGTTTCGCGAGCTGAAAGCAATTTTTTACGTGTTGCTTTCTTACGTGGCTCAACTGAAACACAAGAGAGTTAAAATCTTCACTGATAATCAGGCCGCCGCCAGAATAGTTGCTATCGGAAGCTCCAAATCTCACCTCCAGGCCCTGGCTATGGATATTTTCAATCTTTGTCTTGCCAACAGCATCGTTCTCGAAGCCCAGTGGATCCCTAGGTCTCTTAATGAAAGAGCAGATCTTCTTAGCAGATTTATTGATAAAGACGACTGGTCCATCAATCCCTCGGTATTTCGACTTGTCGACGCTAAATGGGGCCCTCACACAATTGATCGCTTTTCGTCCTATTACAATGCCCAGCTTCCGAGGTTCAACTCTAAATTTGCTTCCCCAGGTTGCAGCGGTGTGGACGCCTTGGCTCAGGATTGGCGACATGAGAATAACTGGGTTTGCCCTCCGGTGGGTGCCATTGTGCCTTCAGTTAGGGCTCTCTCGTCCTGCTCCGGTTACGGCACTTTGATCGTTCCACAATGGCCTTCGGCCTATTTTTGGCCTTTTTTGCACGACAACGCCTCCCAGTTCAAGTTTTTTGTTAAAGAAGTGTTTGAGCTTCCTTGTATTGAAGACCTCTTGCTGGAGGGTCCAGGACAGAAGCAGATTTACAAAGCGCGTCCGTCGGTGTTCAGCGGCTGCCCGAAATTTAAAATGTTAGCTTTGCGGATAGATTTTAGGTGAGCTTTCCCATTTTTGTCTCCCCTTACAGCTCATTATTGTCGGTGTTTTAGGTTTATCTTTTGTTAGCTTCGTTTTGGTATTATTTATTTGCCTGATTTGGCACCGTTATCGTGTCTGCTTTGGCAGTGTATTTTTGCCTGATTTGGCAGCTTTGTTTTGCCTGTTTTGGCAGCGTATTTTTGCCTGATTTGGCGGTGTATTTTTTGCCTGATTTGGCAGCGTCTTCTTGGCTCGGAGTTCGATGTCCGCTTCACCACGCAGTTTGCCTGTTTTGGCGCCGTCAGTGGGCCTTATTTTATGTTTTATTTTATTGGTCTACATTTGTTTTATCGAATGTTTGCTATTTTGTTGTATTTTTTACAGTTTTTTAAAGCATTACTGGGCCCAGCCAGTTCGGCTTCCGTTTGTCGTTGTTTCTCATTACATGTCGTTTTTACGCTGTAGTACTGTCCGTGCTGCATGATTATGATGCAGCATCATATTTTCTACTGTATTATAATTTTAAATGTTTTGCCTTTTCCTGCCTACTTTTATTTTATTTTTTAGATGTTCTCCAATCCGGGATTTGGAGTGAAGCGAATTCTCTGGCCGATCCATCCTTGCGCAAGCTTGTTCCAGACCTTCTCCATTTACAGTTTGAGTCCAAGGCTCCCTCTACCGTGCAGAAGTATAGATCTGGCTGGATCAGATGGCGTGAATGGGCAGATTCTAAGATTGGCGTTTCAGTTATTCCAGCGAAGCCACTGCACATTGCTCTCTTTATCAGCGAACTTACTGCTGTTTCTATTTCTAATAATACGGGGATATCTCCTATAGAGTCAGTTGTTTATGGTATTAAGTGGGGTCATAGTCTGGCCGGTATTGTAGAATGCCCTAGAGCCTTTATCCGTTGACACAGTTTTAAGGATCGCTGAATATTATATTTCTAGTAGTTCGCTTGCCGTTATTCGTTTTCTTTTCGTCCTCTTGGTTGGCTTTGCTGGGTTTTTTCGTATGGACGAAATTCGCAATTTGACAGTTAGAGATGTCTCTATTTTCAACGAGTACATGTCAGTTTTTATTCCTAAACGCAAAAATGATCAGTATAGAGAAGGGCATACGTCCTTTCTAGCTAGGTCTCGTAAGGCTACTTGCCCAGTTTCTATCACCGAAAGGTTACTTAAGCTTTTCCCTTCAACTTGTGAGTCATCTTCGCCCCTCGTTAGGCGAATCGTTAAAACTAAGTCTAGGGAGTGTTTTCATGCTTCTAGAGGAGTTTCATATTCAACGCTAAGAGATGAATTTAAGAAATTTGTTAAACCATTTGTAGGTGACATTGCTCTTTACGGCACGCACAGTATAAAGTCTGGTGCCGCCTCAAATCCTGCTTGTCGGAGTGTTTCCGCTGATCTGCTAGATATGCATGCTGCTGGCTGGAAATGTGCCACTTCAAAGAACAG
The DNA here is from genome assembly GCA_942486025.1 of Porites evermanni. Taxonomy (NCBI): domain Eukaryota; kingdom Metazoa; phylum Cnidaria; class Anthozoa; order Scleractinia; family Poritidae; genus Porites; species Porites evermanni. The sequence continues at coordinate 26,590 of CALNXI010004008.1, forward strand.
ATACATTAAGCACACCGTTAGTGATCGCTTAAAAGTTGCTCAAACTATTGCTATTTAGTTTTCGTTTGTTTATTACAATTATTTAGTTTATTAGTAGTCTTGGCGGGGGACTTAAGTCGTGCCTGGCCCGCCCCAGATTTCCTATCCCTTTTTCCCCACGGGGTTTTTTAGGTTAGGTTTTTTCTGGCCCCCCTGGCACGGCTTACTCTATTTGACGTTTTCATTTCTATTTTGTACTAGTTGTTTGCATTTTCTTTAATAAAGTGGCGTTATGGCGTTACCGCACAGGCCATAATCCAATATTCTCAGTGATTTGCTGCATTTGTGTTTATATTTATATAGGTTAGTGCAGAATGACGCCATCCTGCAATTGTCCTATTTATTGGCCATTTTCACACTAGAGACGGAAAATCCGTATCGCATAGGCAAATCTTTGCTACATTTTTTGCCTTATTAACATATGCTCATCATTACCTGAGGAAGGTAATAAACTAAAACCTCTGAATGTTGAAAGGGCATAACAATATCAGTTATTTGTGAAAATTTGAGCCCGAGGTACTGAATGGTTTTGGAGAAATACTCTTTTAAAAACTCGAAATTTTACAAAGAATGTATGGCACATAAGGGGGAGCGTTGCGTGACATCCAAAAAACGGCTTCGAGGAAGACTATCGAAGCCCTTGCACGATCACCAAACCATTAAAATGGGCGCCATCGCTTATTCAGTGTCATGAATAAGGAAACTCGAAAGCTTTTTGACTAATATACGACTTCATAAAACTTTAAAATCTCTGTGGGTGAAACGCTTCTGAGCCGACCCTTGAGGGGTCATCGGGGCTGAAAAACACAAAAGTTTTCTGGCACCGATCAGAAGTCAGAACGGCGGCGACAGTTTGGAACTGGTCTGGTAAGACATTGTCCCCAGGGGCTCTTCTCGCCGTTCTTTAATTACTTTCCTTCGTGCCATATTTTTTCCGCCGTTTAGACTTTCCCTCGCCCCCACTATCTGCCCCTGGGACTCCGAGGATGTTTTGAACTCCAAAACGAATGAAAAAAGAAAGAAACCTTTTTAGGTGGGACAATGGTCACCTCTTAGCTTTTCTTAGTTTGTGATTTATCTACTTTTGACTCCTTCTTTCTCCTTCTAACAATTACTATAGCACTTTGCAAGGGGCCATGTTTTTCTTCCCAGAATACAACGTACCCTTTCTTGTTCTAGCTTTTTGATTGGGGTGAACACTGGAATGACTGATGTGAATTCTGATGTGAATTCGGAACGAATTATGGATAATTCGTCCTCAAAATCCCTTCTAAAAAGATGGATAAACAGAAGGATAAAATATATCAGACGAATTACCCGTCCAAATTGAAGATCATCCCATTATTACATTGTTTTCCAGTTTCATATGTACGTGCACAACTTAGGAAAAAAGCTATTTCCATATAAAAGGACTCTCGATTACTTTCCGAAGAAATCTCAGTATTTTAAATATAGGAGAAATGGCGAAGACAATGTTGGCGTCTTTCTTTTCTTATAAAGGATGCAGAAAAAAACACTATTCAAAAATTATTGGCACTTACAATGTATGTTTCCTTTCTGTAATACCACCCCTAACCCCCTAACCTGTTCTCATTCCGGCACCATATTTTCCTTTGTACGGAGACCCCTCAACATGACCGGAAAGTAGTCGAGGATCCTTTGGAAGGCTATTATTTTTTTTGCTTATGTTGTCCACGTGTCTATGAAACTTGAAAGCAATACCAGTGAAATAATGGGGACGCTCACTTGTTAACACAAAATCTGAAGGGAGGGAAGGTTGTGACACTGCAAGCCAAATCTGACTTGCCTTTCTTGTTTTCAATGTCCTAGAAACTTGAAGGCAATATAAATTGATGATTAATCTCGGGATTGTTAAGTTTATTTAAAAAAAATTAAATTTTCAAGCGGCTTCTAAATTACCGGGAAATTTGTGAGCAAGGACCAAATCGCGCACAAAAATATAACAAGGGCAGCTGAGCGAAGCCTAATCAAATTCTTATTTCTCCAAATATACTGGGCCTAAGCAATACCTCTTTTTTTTCGTACACAGTTTCAAGTGGAATCAAACCACTAGGAGATGAAATCGAGATGAATTTTGTAGTTTTATGTTTATACACAAGATTTCCACTCCGGTGGTTTGTGCAAATGGTAAGCACCCCTAGTCTCCTTACAGACAAGGGTCTTTATCAACGATAGTTCTCTTGGTCTTAGACCGCGAGCGGTCTTCTCCTTCTTTCCTCAGAGCCACGCACCGCGAGCGAAAAAGTTAAATTATGCAAATAATGGGTAAAAAGGAGGAGAGACTGGGGCGGAGAGAGGCTCTTATTTTTTCTTTGCTCGAGTTTCCACCTTCGTTCCTCACCGCTCGCCCCTCACATGTGATCTGTGCTCTCGCTCTTGTTTTGTTTTACTTATTTATTTTTTGTTTTATCAACTTTATTGGTCTGAGTCTCTCTAAATACCAAAAGGTAAGGTACAAACGGTACCTGGAGTCCCATACAGGGCACCTCCCAACTAAATCAGTAAAAATCTTAAGAAATGCTTATTAAACTATTGCTGCCAGTGGCACCCACAATTACGTGCCAGACCCCATGAACATGGTTTATCGGGGTAAAAAGACTGTGACTCAAAGAAAAATAACAGACTGTTCGCAGTCTATCTTGATCTTACGGTAGGAACTTTAGAAGATTCGACCCTTTCCAATAGGAATACCCCTACAATGAGGACTCTTGGCTCTGATCCTTTCGTATACAAACTAGGAATGCCTATATACAGGTATCATACTGTTTTTACTTTGTTCCTTGTTGAATAGGAGACTTCAAGCGGAAGGTTTAAACATCTGACATCAAGTCTCCTGGACAACTCGTTTTCTCCCGGGGGTCCATGCTCTTCATAAAATATCGAATAGTTTTCTATGCGATAAACCCCACACAAGGGTGGTGATTATGATGATATCAACTTAAGAACGGATCAGCAATATATATATCGACTAAAAAACTAATGATAACAGTGAGGTCTTTGAGAGCGCTCAGTTATCTTATAGTAATAAAGGTCTATATTTGCGAAAACATTCCTGCCTTTATCGTCCAATTGTCGCATTCAATATGAGTTCATTTTTTAAAAATCTTTACTAAGGTCTCCATCTAACGTCTCCGACACCGTGGAACTGTCTTTTCAGCGAATGTGGATCCGCCCAACCTGAGTTGAGGTAGCTATCATCTTCATCTGCTTCAAGTTTCTGTAAACGCAAAGCAAGAGCATATGTTGCGCCATAAACAAAAACAAAAGCTTGTTGAGCCCTAAAAAATTATTATGGTTCTGTTTAGGACAATAATAGGGTAGATGACCCGTCTTTCTTGACATACATAGTAGCACCACGCATGAGATAAGCATAGTAGACGTACATGTTACAGGTCAAATTTGACTCCAGGTTAATTTTGATTTAACCTAGGTTGATTCTCAATTTCCTATGTCTCCTAGCCCTAGAAGACAAAGGAAATCGAGAGTCAAATTATAGGTTAAATCAAAATAAACCTGAAATCAAATTTAACCTGTAACATATATGTAACAATGTGGAAAGGCCAAGTCTCCTTTAGGACCGAAAAAAAAAAATCCAGGGGTACCAATCATAACATCAGAATCATTGTGCGTTCTTGTTTCCTTTACTTTCTGCATGGCCCCTAAGTAGTATAGAGGAAAACAAGGCCGTTGCCACAGTAAAAATATTATAGTATCTTGTGTGTGCGTTAAGAAAAAACGGGGCAATACATAATGTTTCTCATGATATTGCCCCAGTAAGAATTTTCGACTAGATTGTCCTAGGCATGAGACGTGTTACTACTGGACGAGGCCATTGACATTCTCCTTTCCCAGACATAATTACAATCATGAAAAAAAAAAGGAAAATGTGTACACGTAGTATGGAAGAAGAACTGTGATCGAGATTGATGCATAGTGATTTTTTTTCTGTAAATATGCGACGTTTAGCTTGCTTATGGCTTAGAGTTCATGTTATTATTATTATTAATATTAATTTTATTATTATTATTATTATTATTATCATTATTATTATTATTATGATGTTATTATTTAGTTTAAATTTGATTGCTTTTATTATAAGTATATAAACGGAGGCTTCGCTTTTAGCCCTGGCTAAATCTATATACTATTAAACACCTTAAGTTCCTCTTGTTTTCTGTAGGCATAAGCCATCATTTGTTTTCTCTGTTCTTCACTGAACACTGGTTCTCTACCGGGCGGACCCTGCCCCTTCTGCAACAGAAAGCCCCACAAGGGTTTGTTTAGTCAGGAGTAACAGCATGGACTGTGTGTGTGTAGCTTGGGGTTTGTTGGTCAAAAGCGCTGTGAAGTAACGAGAATACCGTAAATGATCGATTTAGCGCCGCGGTGCTAATTTGGGTAATTACAAATTAACGCTCCATCAAAACCATATCGCTCGAGAAATAAGACTTCGACCAACTCGTGAGTTCTAAAGTTTTAACATGTAGGGAAACTCTTGAAACCGGGTTCATATAACAGTTCGACCCTGTGCATACTTAGTAAGCGCCCCACTTAATTTTCTCTATATTCTCCTCAGTGTTTTACCCGTAGTTGAAGTAAGTGCCACACCTATAACAGGGAAAATGAAAGTCAAATACTGTAACTTTACATCCATTCTTTGGCACCAAATTATTTTCTTTTCCCCAGAAGGTTAGAATTATCAGGATTTCACTGTATTACTTTCCCTCTGTCTCCCTGACTTGTTTCACCTTTTGAAGCTTGCATATAAGTTTAGTCTTCTCGTTCTTTCCAATGAAGTCTTGAAGTTTTTTTCCTCGCTGAAGTTCCTTTCCTGCCCACCACAGCTGGGTAGAGTTTTCATCTAACACATGAAGGGAAGCCTGGAAAACACCACAGTGATTAAAATTATTATACCCTTTCAGTTTCAAGTGACCAAAATCCATTTTCTCTTTTCACTTCCAATACATAACCAAGAAAAAAGGTTACGAGATTTAACGTCAAAAAAGTTCTCTCTAGTCGCTCCATTCAGGGGAATCCAGATTCCAGGAAAATTTTACATGTGAAATCCAGAATCATGGGCTTTGGAATCCAGAATACACCTCAAGGAATCCAGAATCCCACTAATGATTGAAATCCAGAATCCAGGTTCCACTTACAAAGACTGGAAACCAGTAACTGGAATCCGGAATCCATGGCATGGAATCCAGAATTCAAGACTGGCTTGGGTTCCTTTACATGCAAAGCTGTGCTCTAAGGAAAATTGACGGGAGCCCAGTGCTCTGAAACTGTAAAATCTAGGGTGCCCAGCATATGATTTGTATGAAAAAGCTGAGATTTTCTAGTCACCTGAGGGCAAAAGTTAGGCGCCAGGGGCCACCGGGCTCTGCTAGAGCACAGCTCTGTACATGGGGCGACTCTAGTAATAGGCCATTTGCACATTGGCGTCATTTTACTACTACAACCAGAATCCTTCAGGGTATTGCTTTCTTGTGCAAATTAGGGCTTTTGTGATTTAAAACTCACTGGGATTACCAAATTTGAATATGAAAGGAAAAACAAAATGAATTCTGGTCTTAAAAGTAGTAAAAAGACGTCATTGTGCAAATGCGTATTCTTTGGAGAAATGTGTGGAGAACAGTCTGGAGAATTTGAATGTGGATAAAAATTTTCAAGCGGCTTCTAAATTACCGGGAAATTTGTGAGCAAGGACCAAATCGCGCACAAAAATATAACAAGGGCAGCTGAGCGAAGCCTAATCAAATTCTTATTTCTCCAAATATACTGGGCCTAAGCAATACCTCTTTTTTTTCGTACACAGTTTCAAGTGGAATCAAACCACTAGGAGATGAAATCGAGATGAATTTTGTAGTTTTATGTTTATACACAAGATTTCCACTCCGGTGGTTTGTGCAAATGGTAAGCACCCCTAGTCTCCTTACAGACAAGGGTCTTTATCAACGATAGTTCTCTTGGTCTTAGACCGCGAGCGGTCTTCTCCTTCTTTCCTCAGAGCCACGCACCGCGAGCGAAAAAGTTAAATTATGCAAATAATGGGTAAAAAGGAGGAGAGACTGGGGCGGAGAGAGGCTCTTATTTTTTCTTTGCTCGAGTTTCCACCTTCGTTCCTCACCGCTCGCCCCTCACATGTGATCTGTGCTCTCGCTCTTGTTTTGTTTTACTTATTTATTTTTTGTTTTATCAACTTTATTGGTCTGAGTCTCTCTAAATACCAAAAGGTAAGGTACAAACGGTACCTGGAGTCCCATACAGGGCACCTCCCAACTAAATCAGTAAAAATCTTAAGAAATGCTTATTAAACTATTGCTGCCAGTGGCACCCACAATTACGTGCCAGACCCCATGAACATGGTTTATCGGGGTAAAAAGACTGTGACTCAAAGAAAAATAACAGACTGTTCGCAGTCTATCTTGATCTTACGGTAGGAACTTTAGAAGATTCGACCCTTTCCAATAGGAATACCCCTACAATGAGGACTCTTGGCTCTGATCCTTTCGTATACAAACTAGGAATGCCTATATACAGGTATCATACTGTTTTTACTTTGTTCCTTGTTGAATAGGAGACTTCAAGCGGAAGGTTTAAACATCTGACATCAAGTCTCCTGGACAACTCGTTTTCTCCCGGGGGTCCATGCTCTTCATAAAATATCGAATAGTTTTCTATGCGATAAACCCCACACAAGGGTGGTGATTATGATGATATCAACTTAAGAACGGATCAGCAATATATATATCGACTAAAAAACTAATGATAACAGTGAGGTCTTTGAGAGCGCTCAGTTATCTTATAGTAATAAAGGTCTATATTTGCGAAAACATTCCTGCCTTTATCGTCCAATTGTCGCATTCAATATGAGTTCATTTTTTAAAAATCTTTACTAAGGTCTCCATCTAACGTCTCCGACACCGTGGAACTGTCTTTTCAGCGAATGTGGATCCGCCCAACCTGAGTTGAGGTAGCTATCATCTTCATCTGCTTCAAGTTTCTGTAAACGCAAAGCAAGA
>CALNXI010004009.1:6973-27568 GCA_942486025.1 Porites evermanni
GGACATTTAACACCTTTTAAATGACGTATTTCATCTTAGCAGTATTTAAGGATATGCCAAATAATCTAAACCGAACAGATCCTACCTGGACTCGACGAATTACCGGAAGTGCATTTTGAATTTCTAAATAGGCAAATCGACCATGGCTTTTTTAACAGGCCAATCATTGCTCATGCTCAAATCCTAGTACACAGTTGGGCCCCCGTAGAATAAGGATTCCGGCGCTGTTTCACAGACAGACTTATATAACCAGAGTTTAGTTTTGTCTGTGGTGCAGGCTAAATTGCTAGCCTGTTGCTATGGATTCATGAGCGAGTTTGTGACATCGGCAGACATTATTCTGCTCTAATTCAATACGAGACAAACAGCCAACAACTTCTTCAGGAATCAGGTCGGTGTAATTTGCGGGAAAAAACTTCGCTTTTAGGCCTTACATGTACTTCTCGGAAAAAGGTAATGCTGATGATGACGCCACCTTAATTACGATATTTTTGGTTTCATTCAATTTACAGTCTTGCTGCCTCATGCAGTCTGCAGTCCGCAGTCTGCGGTCTGCGGTCTGCAGTCTGCAGTCTGCAGTCTGCAAATGTCATACACCGGCTGACAAGTGGTTCCACAAGGGCGCGGCTCGCGCTCTCTTTCGCGGAGAAAAAGTTAAAAAAATCCTTTGGGACCAGGGTACATCTGTAGCGGTATATCCCTAAACATGTGCATGTATACTGATGTATTAAAGCTAAATATACGTTTTCAGTGTTACCTTACCTTCGGTAAATTGTCATCCTTTTACCTGAGAACTGGTATTTTGAGCGATTTCAAAGGATTTTGAGTTTGCTGTTTACTGTTTCTCTTAATAGATTAATAGATTGATTCTACCCTTGTCTTTCTACAAGAGGAACAGTAAACAATTTTGCTAATCACTCGTATGATTACGGACCGAATTGGACTCCACTCAGTCCTATTACCAATTAATTATTTCCGTTACAATTTCCGAGAAAAAAAAAGTATTCTTTTTTGGTGAAAGAGCATTTGAATATCAAATGTCAAAAAATTAAGGAAAATATGGCTGTCGGAGACACTGTGTAAATGTTACAAATTCGTTCATTTTGGAAAATCCCTGGTTTGGTAGGGTAAGCGGTTGTTTCTGTGGTTATTGTGATAACTTGTGTGATTGGTGGATTTAGCTGAGTGCACTTAATGTGATTGGCTAATGTAACTGTCCGATTACAGGTGTCCGACTACAGCCAACTGTCCGATTACACTGTCCAATCACAACCCACTACACAATGATTAATGAAAAATAAAGCAGTTAATGCACCAATCAAATTTGAGGAAATTGTAAAGGTTATGATTAATAGATTAACAGATTAATTCTACCCTTGTCGTTCTATAGGAGGAACCGTAAACAGCGAACTCAAAATCCTTCAAAAACGCTCAAAAAACCACTTCTCAGGCAAAAGGACCAAAATTTACATTAATTTTAATTTTTGTTTTGTTTTGTTTTGGAGCAAAGAAAGTCTTAGGAACGAGATTTCCGGTTTGGGCTGCGCGAAAAATGAAACGAGAGCGAGAACATGAAAGAAGGGGAGGGGGAGGGTAAGGGTAAACGCTACGCAGGCTACGTATCAAATAGGGAACTTAAGATCCCAGGTTGGTGACGGCAGCAAAACCGTCCCAGAAAAAGTGAATTCGCGTTCTTTCAATCTTCATCGCGATTACTCCAAGTCACTAACTTTGTCAAATGTCGTTGAACCCTCCTAAAGTTGAATTCCTATGAACCATATCCAACTTCAGAAAGAGAGAGAAAATTTCATCGTCGCTTGTGTACTTCTCCCGTAAAACGTGAAATTAGGCATTTTCACGGAGTAGTCGTGCACTGAGGGCAAAGAAAGGTACAAAAAGCGTGATGTGGAAAGTTGTTGTTTTGGTTATTAAACCTATTGCTTTTTTGACCTTCTCGTTGCCGTGGCCGTCGTCGGATCTTAAGAACTCTGATGAATCCCCCAGGTGGCAAATGCTGCATACAATGATACAAATGGCTTTGTCTGAGCTTGTGATGTTGCTGAAATTTGGTGTCCTGTGGTGAAAGTTGAATATCATCAATGCCATTTTTTTTCCATTTATCACCGAAAGGATTTTGGCTAATTTTTAGTATGTTGTTTAGCAGCCATCCAACAATTAAATGGCGTAAAAAATTCTGTTGGTTTGATGTTGAACCAATAGAGTACTAAAGTGTGACGTCATAAAAATGAAATTCCTGAAATTATGGGATTTGTCAGGATATTCTGAACGAACAATGTCCAAGAGGCCTACTTACCAAAAATGAGCATTTCGGGGCAAATTGTCTCGGAGATCGTAGCCCAGTTATGCTTAGAAAACTCCATACAAACCCTTCTAAATTGTTTTTGGGTCGACCCAAAAAAAATTGGAAGGGTTTTGTATGGAGTTTTCTGAGTTTAACCAGCTAAAATCTCATAGACAATTTGCCCCGAAATGCTCAGTTTTGGTAAGTAGGTCTCTTGGACATTGTTCTTTCAGAATATCCTGACAAATCCCATAATTTCAGAAATTTCATTTTTATGACGTCATCGCTTTAGTACTCTATTTGTTGAACCACAATTTGACTAGACTGAGGCTACCGCAGAGCAGCTGGGGACACGGTTATTGTTGTCCGAGGCAGACTAAGCATTATTTAGAAAGCGCTTGTTTCGCCTTAGTTGATGTGTTGACTGTTTAGCTTGAGATTGCAAAATTCTGCTGACTTCTAGAGGTAAGTAAAGCTTTTCGGTACATTTAATATACATCTTGGAATAATGTAAGTGTTAGGATTTAGGCAAAATAGTGAGCTTTTAACCGCAAGCTTTCGTTTATACCAGGGGACCGTCTTCGCTGTATGAAGTAAACTAAAGTGCACGAGCTAAAGGCTCGGGAAAATTTAAGGATTTGGACAAAACGAATCCTTCTTGATGAGCTCTCTCGTGTGTTTAGGTTTTCTAAAGCGTCTTTCACTGCCCTGACATCAACAATTCGTCACATTTTCATTCACAACATTAATCTTCGTCGCCATCTTGGAGACGTACGGAAGGTTGCCATGGCAATTTTGTACTTTCACATGTGAAATTATAAATTAACTCTGAACTTTCGCGCCAAAATTAAAAGGTTTTTATATTCCTAGACGGCCCTGGGATGAGAAACTCGTCTGGCCACTATCTGTCAAGCTAAAAATGTGTTTTGGACTATCCGATCCTTGCACGGTCGGTTACAGCGTGGATACCCCTTGAAACTTAGTTGGTTCAAACGAAGTATTTGAAAGTCGATGAAGCATAGAGTGGTTTTCGTTTGAGTGTCGTAAAACCAAAACCAAAGTAATTACTCTGGCCAATCACATAGGACACAGACAATACATTGAACCAATCAAAACTCGAAGTAATTACATGTGGCTGACGCAAAGCGCGGGAAAATGCATGCAAGCGCGTCACAATTGGCTTTGGTCTTACTTCTGATTGGATGAAAAGGTGGCGCGAATCTTTTAAGCCAATCGCATCGTGTAGAAAGTGCAAAACCAATTACTTTTCGACACTCAAATGAAAACCGCTCTAATGTTAGAGTTTTGTTCATGTTCAAATAGTATTACATGTAAAAAACAATGCATGTATGGGATGACAATAAATATTATTATCGTTGGTTTTTGCTCTCTATCACAAGCTATTGCTTTTTACGTAACATTAAGATTACGAGCCCGAGGGCGTCTAGATGATTTGTTCACATCTTTACTCAAAAAATCACGAAAATCTTTCCCTTTCAAGACTGGGTGAAAGAGCAACAAGCATGCGATTGTGTTGCATCAGCAAATAAATAAACAGTGGAATAATCAACTAGGGATCTATAGCGGATTTCAAATAGAACAAACGCTGAGTATTACTAAAAGTTTGTTGAAGAGATGAACGAACAGGGAAGTTGTTATAAGTGTCTCTGCGAGCTCTTTAATATCTTTTGGTGTTTCCATGTCGAAAATTGGTACAATAAATTCGATATTTATCGATAACCCTAATTCAAAAATCGATAATTATCGATTACTCACACTGAACTCTTTTATCGAATTTTATCGAATTTCGAAAAAATTAATCGATTTTTATCGATTGTTATCGAATGTTATCGATTATTGATATTATCGAATGACTATGCCGGGGGATACCACAACTGAACATTCACCACTGAAAAGTTCTGAAAAGGGAATATGGTGACATTTAATTGGATTTTTTAAACCTCACTTCATTCTCGATTTGTGGATGATAATACTGCTTCACTTGTGAAACCGAAGAGCATTAATTTTTGTCTTCTTCGCATGGTATGGATAATTTTAGCATGAAAGACAACTATTGATGGTTTTAACAGTGATGTCATCATATTGCAACGTCAAAAAAGCGAGTTTTTACGAATTCTGATTCACACTAGGTTGAAGATAAATAGAAATAAATCTTTATACAAGTTTCCAGCCCCGAAGCATGTTTCATTTCGAAAATACAGCAATTTGAAAAAAGTCTTTTCTCTTGATTTTCAGCAGTTTTCCCATTTCAAGTATTAAAAGATGTGTTTATGCACATGTATGCTAGCTCTTGAGTGAAAAGGAAGAGCTTTTATACAAAAAGTGAACTCCAGATGTTTTCGTTGATTTCCGGCGGCCATATTGGTGGACAGTTTCTGTCCACCAATATGGTGTCTCCATAACAAGGCTCTACAAAGGTGCATGAAATGTTTCGGCAAATAACTCAGAAACTTTGGGCCACAAAGACCTGAGATTTGGACAAATTGTTTATGTTAGTCGTTTATAACATTACATTTTCTTGGCTTCTTCCACTGCACAGCTTCCAATTTATTTTTTTGTGCCATGTTTATTGCGTGACAGTGAAAACAAAGAATTATTCTTACGTTAAAAGTCAACTGGAGCTTTGTGTCTCCATATTAAGGTAGTTAACAATATTTTGCTCTATCAGTGAGGACTTGTTTGTTCATGGGGACTTTTGCTTTGGAACATGAAAGATAATTTATTTGTTAACAAAATTGCTACAGAGTTTCTCTGAGTATTAATGTGTGCAAACTGCATCGCAGCAAACCGCCTTCAGAGAAAGACTTCTCGACAATTTTTTGTGAACAAAGTCATTGCTCATTCTCGCCAGTCAGAAGTCTCATGGGAGATATAAAGGTACTGATGTACGTCTGTTTTTGTGTCTGCTTCAACAGGCCAAATTAATTCTTTTGTTTATCACATACTCTGTCAGATAAAGCAGTTAATGCACCAATCAAATTTGAGGAAATTGTAAAGGTTATGATTAATAGATTAACAGATTAATTCTACCCTTGTCGTTCTATAGGAGGAACCGTAAACAGCGAACTCAAAATCCTTCAAAAACGCTCAAAAAACCACTTCTCAGGCAAAAGGACCAAAATTTACATTAATTTTAATTTTTGTTTTGTTTTGTTTTGGAGCAAAGAAAGTCTTAGGAACGAGATTTCCGGTTTGGGCTGCGCGAAAAATGAAACGAGAGCGAGAACATGAAAGAAGGGGAGGGGGAGGGTAAGGGTAAACGCTACGCAGGCTACGTATCAAATAGGGAACTTAAGATCCCAGGTTGGTGACGGCAGCAAAACCGTCCCAGAAAAAGTGAATTCGCGTTCTTTCAATCTTCATCGCGATTACTCCAAGTCACTAACTTTGTCAAATGTCGTTGAACCCTCCTAAAGTTGAATTCCTATGAACCATATCCAACTTCAGAAAGAGAGAGAAAATTTCATCGTCGCTTGTGTACTTCTCCCGTAAAACGTGAAATTAGGCATTTTCACGGAGTAGTCGTGCACTGAGGGCAAAGAAAGGTACAAAAAGCGTGATGTGGAAAGTTGTTGTTTTGGTTATTAAACCTATTGCTTTTTTGACCTTCTCGTTGCCGTGGCCGTCGTCGGATCTTAAGAACTCTGATGAATCCCCCAGGTGGCAAATGCTGCATACAATGATACAAATGGCTTTGTCTGAGCTTGTGATGTTGCTGAAATTTGGTGTCCTGTGGTGAAAGTTGAATATCATCAATGCCATTTTTTTTCCATTTATCACCGAAAGGATTTTGGCTAATTTTTAGTATGTTGTTTAGCAGCCATCCAACAATTAAATGGCGTAAAAAATTCTGTTGGTTTGATGTTGAACCAATAGAGTACTAAAGTGTGACGTCATAAAAATGAAATTCCTGAAATTATGGGATTTGTCAGGATATTCTGAACGAACAATGTCCAAGAGGCCTACTTACCAAAAATGAGCATTTCGGGGCAAATTGTCTCGGAGATCGTAGCCCAGTTATGCTTAGAAAACTCCATACAAACCCTTCTAAATTGTTTTTGGGTCGACCCAAAAAAAATTGGAAGGGTTTTGTATGGAGTTTTCTGAGTTTAACCAGCTAAAATCTCATAGACAATTTGCCCCGAAATGCTCAGTTTTGGTAAGTAGGTCTCTTGGACATTGTTCTTTCAGAATATCCTGACAAATCCCATAATTTCAGAAATTTCATTTTTATGACGTCATCGCTTTAGTACTCTATTTGTTGAACCACAATTTGACTAGACTGAGGCTACCGCAGAGCAGCTGGGGACACGGTTATTGTTGTCCGAGGCAGACTAAGCATTATTTAGAAAGCGCTTGTTTCGCCTTAGTTGATGTGTTGACTGTTTAGCTTGAGATTGCAAAATTCTGCTGACTTCTAGAGGTAAGTAAAGCTTTTCGGTACATTTAATATACATCTTGGAATAATGTAAGTGTTAGGATTTAGGCAAAATAGTGAGCTTTTAACCGCAAGCTTTCGTTTATACCAGGGGACCGTCTTCGCTGTATGAAGTAAACTAAAGTGCACGAGCTAAAGGCTCGGGAAAATTTAAGGATTTGGACAAAACGAATCCTTCTTGATGAGCTCTCTCGTGTGTTTAGGTTTTCTAAAGCGTCTTTCACTGCCCTGACATCAACAATTCGTCACATTTTCATTCACAACATTAATCTTCGTCGCCATCTTGGAGACGTACGGAAGGTTGCCATGGCAATTTTGTACTTTCACATGTGAAATTATAAATTAACTCTGAACTTTCGCGCCAAAATTAAAAGGTTTTTATATTCCTAGACGGCCCTGGGATGAGAAACTCGTCTGGCCACTATCTGTCAAGCTAAAAATGTGTTTTGGACTATCCGATCCTTGCACGGTCGGTTACAGCGTGGATACCCCTTGAAACTTAGTTGGTTCAAACGAAGTATTTGAAAGTCGATGAAGCATAGAGTGGTTTTCGTTTGAGTGTCGTAAAACCAAAACCAAAGTAATTACTCTGGCCAATCACATAGGACACAGACAATACATTGAACCAATCAAAACTCGAAGTAATTACATGTGGCTGACGCAAAGCGCGGGAAAATGCATGCGAGCGCGTCACAATTGGCTTTGGTTTTACTTCTGATTGGATGAAAAGGTGGCGCGAATCTTTTAAGCCAATCGCATCGTGTAGAAAGTGCAAAACCAATTACTTTTCGACACTCAAATGAAAACCGCTCTAATGTTAGAGTTTTGTTCATGTTCAAATAGTATTACATGTAAAAAACAATGCATGTATGGGATGACAATAAATATTATTATCGTTGGTTTTTGCTCTCTATCACAAGCTATTGCTTTTTACGTAACATTAAGATTACGAGCCCGAGGGCGTCTAGATGATTTGTTCACATCTTTACTCAAAAAATCACGAAAATCTTTCCCTTTCAAGACTGGGTGAAAGAGCAACAAGCATGCGATTGTGTTGCATCAGCAAATAAATAAACAGTGGAATAATCAACTAGGGATCTATAGCGGATTTCAAATAGAACAAACGCTGAGTATTACTAAAAGTTTGTTGAAGAGATGAACGAACAGGGAAGTTGTTATAAGTGTCTCTGCGAGCTCTTTAATATCTTTTGGTGTTTCCATGTCGAAAATTGGTACAATAAATTCGATATTTATCGATAACCCTAATTCAAAAATCGATAATTATCGATTACTCACACTGAACTCTTTTATCGAATTTTATCGAATTTCGAAAAAATTAATCGATTTTTATCGATTGTTATCGAATGTTATCGATTATTGATATTATCGAATGACTATGCCGGGGGATACCACAACTGAACATTCACCACTGAAAAGTTCTGAAAAGGGAATATGGTGACATTTAATTGGATTTTTTAAACCTCACTTCATTCTCGATTTGTGGATGATAATACTGCTTCACTTGTGAAACCGAAGAGCATTAATTTTTGTCTTCTTCGCATGGTATGGATAATTTTAGCATGAAAGACAACTATTGATGGTTTTAACAGTGATGTCATCATATTGCAACGTCAAAAAAGCGAGTTTTTACGAATTCTGATTCACACTAGGTTGAAGATAAATAGAAATAAATCTTTATACAAGTTTCCAGCCCCGAAGCATGTTTCATTTCGAAAATACAGCAATTTGAAAAAAGTCTTTTCTCTTGATTTTCAGCAGTTTTCCCATTTCAAGTATTAAAAGATGTGTTTATGCACATGTATGCTAGCTCTTGAGTGAAAAGGAAGAGCTTTTATACAAAAAGTGAACTCCAGATGTTTTCGTTGATTTCCGGCGGCCATATTGGTGGACAGTTTCTGTCCACCAATATGGTGTCTCCATAACAAGGCTCTACAAAGGTGCATGAAATGTTTCGGCAAATAACTCAGAAACTTTGGGCCACAAAGACCTGAGATTTGGACAAATTGTTTATGTTAGTCGTTTATAACATTACATTTTCTTGGCTTCTTCCACTGCACAGCTTCCAATTTATTTTTTTGTGCCATGTTTATTGCGTGACAGTGAAAACAAAGAATTATTCTTACGTTAAAAGTCAACTGGAGCTTTGTGTCTCCATATTAAGGTAGTTAACAATATTTTGCTCTATCAGTGAGGACTTGTTTGTTCATGGGGACTTTTGCTTTGGAACATGAAAGATAATTTATTTGTTAACAAAATTGCTACAGAGTTTCTCTGAGTATTAATGTGTGCAAACTGCATCGCAGCAAACCGCCTTCAGAGAAAGACTTCTCGACAATTTTTTGTGAACAAAGTCATTGCTCATTCTCGCCAGTCAGAAGTCTCATGGGAGATATAAAGGTACTGATGTACGTCTGTTTTTGTGTCTGCTTCAACAGGCCAAATTAATTCTTTTGTTTATCACATACTCTGTCAGAGGCAGTGTTGACCGATATATGGCTTAGCTTTATTCTTCTTAGAACCGAGGCATTAAAGAAACCTTTATTTTCACATACACAAAATTTTTAGATTTCACACATTTAGGATTTATTGATGATAACTTGCAAAGCAGATTGAAAAACCAAACCTTATCTACATGTAGTCTGGTTGTGTTCCTTTGTTTCTTCATCTGGAAGTCGAATCATTTTAAGTACATTTTTTTCTCATCTGTTTCAAGTGCATGTTAGTATTTTCATTGCAAAAGTGACTGTTGTATTTTAAAAATCATAAACTAGAACAGATACTGCAGTAAAATAAAAAAGTTTTACTCACATTTTCTGAACCTAAATATTGAAAAAGTTTGCTACAAAATTACTTCTTAGAAACCCCAGCATAACAAGGAATTTTTTACAGAAGGTTTTCATATTTTTTGATCTTCAGGTTTTCCTTGTCTTGCTGGCATAAGTTTTGTTTGCTTGAGAGATCTTGCGTGGCTTGCTTATTGTGTGCATCACGCACATTGTTATTGGGAAAAAAACTGTAGTAAGCCACCTTAAGCCATCTTTTTTCAGACTTATTTAACTTAATTGCAGTACAAGGAATGTATGCAGAGCTTCAGCCCATCTTGATGTTTATTCACTGAATGTACTTGTTCGGTTTATTTCAAAGGCATAAGATTTTTCATCCACTTGGTTAGAAAATGTCAACTGAGAATGTGTTTTAACTTAATTGCAGGCTTCCTATCCATACATGTCCAGGTCAGTGAAAGGTATCCTTTAAAAGAAGTTTTATTGATCACTGGAAATAAAACTCACACTCACACACCAACCACTCTTTTGTTTAATTTCTGGTTAGGCTTGTTATTTTTCTCAGTGACGATGAGCTGATCTCCCCTTTGTTCATGAAAACAATGATTTTTTAGGCCTGTTAGTCAGTTTTAAACCCACTGAGACATTAAAATGTTTAAGATTTTCTTCGTTTTCCAGCATCTGAGCAGGAGTTTTCTCATGTTTGTTTGTGTTCCGCCCAGAATTTGCCCCGCATTAGCATTGCTTTCACATGGGAACAAGCACTCATCCTAGGTTACCCAGGAATACGAAACTTGCCTGCATGTACTTGCTGCCTATGATATGACATTTGTATGAATAGAATAGAGTGAAACCCTGTGACTAAGAACCTGGGCCGAGTTGTTCAAAGCTGGGTTAAGATAACCCAGGGTTAGTGCGATATTTGAATTCAGATATGAAAGCTTAGAAAGCCTTTCAGTTTTAATTCTTTTTGTCTACAAGTTGATGATTGGAAGCTCTAAAAATAGCACAGAAAATTACTCGAGAAAATGCTTTTGAACACAAGGAAAAGAAACCTGGGTTAAATTTAATCCCGGGTTAAGCCCTAATCGGCCTTTGAACAACTGGGCCCTGGATTTTAAGAACCTGCTACCTAGGCTACACGTAAAATTTGCCAGTATCACCCCCTCTATATAAGAACCTGTTAGCCTAAAATTTGAAGCATGTTCTTATTTTCTAAAAATAATGTATGAAAAAATCTGTCCCCCTGGGCAAATAAGATACATTAAGCCAGAGTCCTCTTTGGAGGAAGGATCTCAAACTTCTTGACATCAATGCTTTAGTTCTTCTTAATTTATTCATTTTTACAAAACTTCTAATTTAGTATGCAGATTTTTTATGAGGAGTAAGCTGAACAACTAAATACTCTTTGCTATACTGTATTTTTTTTCTTCAGAAAATAATAACCTATTTAANAGGGTTAGTGCGATATTTGAATTCAGATATGAAAGCTTAGAAAGCCTTTCAGTTTTAATTCTTTTTGTCTACAAGTTGATGATTGGAAGCTCTAAAAATAGCACAGAAAATTACTCGAGAAAATGCTTTTGAACACAAGGAAAAGAAACCTGGGTTAAATTTAATCCCGGGTTAAGCCCTAATCGGCCTTTGAACAACTGGGCCCTGGATTTTAAGAACCTGCTACCTAGGCTACACGTAAAATTTGCCAGTATCACCCCCTCTATATAAGAACCTGTTAGCCTAAAATTTGAAGCATGTTCTTATTTTCTAAAAATAATGTATGAAAAAATCTGTCCCCCTGGGCAAATAAGATACATTAAGCCAGAGTCCTCTTTGGAGGAAGGATCTCAAACTTCTTGACATCAATGCTTTAGTTCTTCTTAATTTATTCATTTTTACAAAACTTCTAATTTAGTATGCAGATTTTTTATGAGGAGTAAGCTGAACAACTAAATACTCTTTGCTATACTGTATTTTTTTTCTTCAGAAAATAATAACCTATTTAAGAACCTAAATAGCCTAAACTTGTGCTAACTACCATTTATTCAAAATAGCTCATACACTGTATGTCAGTGGTTTGAGCATATGTAGCTTTGTGGCCTCGTGGCTTGTGCATTCGGATGTCTGTCGCAGGGGCCAATGAGGTTGTACTATGGTTGATGATGAGGTTGTACTATGAGTTGATGCTCAGGAACCAACGAGATTTTGGCATCTAAATATGACCTATTTGCTTAAGGTTAAACAAGGGTACTTTGAGATCGCCATCTTGATTCTTCACAATTTTTTCATCTGTAAATACAAAAGGTGTTTAGAAGCATAACATTGAAATATCTCCATGATTCAAACACTGAGAACAGTGATGCAACTGTTTAAGGGTGCATAGGTTAGAGTGGGTACTGCTTCAAGACCTTTCTGACCCAATTTGGTGATTGTAAATGGTACAATGCACATGTTTCTTAATTTATGAGTTGCATCCAATGAAACAGTAATTGAAATTTAGATATGGACTTTAATTCTGGAGTATGCGGCCTATAAATGAATAGTGGTTTTAGAAGTTTAAAAGGCAGCTTATTTTTTTTGAAAGCTGTACCAGGTAAGTTAATCCTGTAACCCACCTTTATTCTCTTGGTTACAAAGTTCAACAGATCTTTATCTTTATCATGAATTAAGTGAACAACGTGATGTACATACTTGCTGCTTATGAGTCATAGTTGTTGAAGCATATTTTATGTAGTAAAGATATGTAACTTAAGTACAAACAATAGTGTTAGGGAATAAAATTGGCGGAAGCTAGTTGACAAAATAATTAGATATATACATGTATTGTTTTATTGAGTAGAATAATATAATATGAGTCAAATATATTTCGGCAGTCTTTGAAGATTTTAATCGTTAAAGGAAACATAATGCAGCTTGGTTTCAAGAATAAATATCCTGAAAATAATCAACTTGGCCAAGACAGCATTAAACATGGAAAAAACTGTACAGATGATTGGTTTCATTTCTTATGCGGCGTCATAATACTTTGGATAAACGTATGTTAAAATGTGTGGAGAGCAGGGCTTCATAGCTGTGCATGAAAAGATGCATTTGGTTAAATTTACAGGAAAAGGTTGCTCAATTTTTTTTCGAGTGCTTATGTTACGCTACTTAGTACTACAGGATATAAAGTACTAAAGTATTCCTCCCAGATTCATATGGTCTACCTGGCCGCACAACAACTGAACAAACTTGTACAATTTCCTGTTTGTGGTAATGTTGGTGTGCCTTTCACGTTAACTCTGCAAGACATCTATGGCTACAATCCTGCTCTGTTTTGAGTTCTTTCGGTGTCGTGTTGATGTCTTGCAGAGTTAGTTTTCACGTAGTACCATCAGCATTGCAGTATTCTGCTTGCAGAATTTAATATGTCTACATTATTATTTTTGCTGATCAGGTCTTTATAGATCCTACGTTCTTCGGGATTTTTGTTTGCAGTCCTTTGCAGTCCTTTGTGGTTAATGTTTGTACTTTAGAAAAACAAGCATTTACTAATGAGTTTGAGAAACATAAGCCTTGACAGCTATTTTTTATGACAATAGGATTGATTGAATAAAGGAAGTTGCACTCCATGTCCTCAACGTGCAAGCAGTGTGGCATTAAGTGGTTTAGCCAAGCAGGATACCTTAGGAAACACAAAAGAGTTCACAGTGGGGAGAAGCCTTATGAATGTAAACAGTGTGGGAAATGTTTTCGTGGTGCAGGAGACCTAAGGAAACATGGAAGAGTACACACCGGAGAGAAGCCTTATGAATGTAAACAATGTGGCAAGTGTTTTAGCTTAGCACAACACTTAAGGAGTCATGAAAGGATTCACACTGGAGAGAAGCCTTATGAATGCAAACAGTGTGGCAAGTGTTTTGGCCAAGCAGGAAACCTAAAAATTCATGAAAGAGTTCACAGTGGGGAAAAACCATATGAATGTAAACAGTGTGGTATGTGTTGTCGCACATCGGGAGACCTAAAGTCTCATGAAAGGATTCACACTGGAGAGAAGCCTTATGAATGTAAACGGTGTGGCAAGTATTTTAGCCATTCAGGAGCCTTAAGGAGTCATGCAAGAGTTCACACTGGGGAGAGGCCATATGAATGTAAACAGTGTGGTATGTGTTTTGGCCAAATAGGACACCTAAGGAATCATGAAAGAGTTCACACTGGGGTGAAGCCTTATGAATGTAAACAGTGTGGGAAAAGTTTTGGCCAAGCGGTAACCCTAAGGAGGCATGAAAGAGTTCACACCAGAGAGAAGCCTTATGAATGCAAACGGTGTGGGAAAAGTTTTGGCCAAGCGGTAACCCTAAGGAGGCATGAAAGAGTTCACACCAGAGAGAAGCCTTATGAATGCAAACGGTGTGGCAAGTGTTTTGGCCAAGCAGGATACCTAAAAATTCATGCAAGAGTTCACACTGGAGAGAAGCCTTATGAATGTCAAGAGTGTGCTAAGTGTTTTAGCACCTCAGTAGGTCTTAGGAGTCATGAAAAATTACACACTGGGGAGAGACCTTATGAATGTAAACATTGTGGCAAGTGTTTCAGTCAGTCAAGTTCCCTAAGGGTTCATGAAAGAGTGCACACGGGAGAGAAGCCATATGAGTGTAAACACTGTGGCAAGTGTTATAGGCGAACAGGACACCTAAGGATTCATGAAAGAATTCACACTGGAGAAAACCCATATGAATGTAAACAGTGTGGCAAGTGTTTTAATCAAAAAGGAAATCTTAGGAAACATGAAGAACTCCACACGAAAGCAAAGTCTCGTAATCGGCACAGAAAGGAGTGTCCTTCTAAAAGTTTTCGTTGTAAGCGTAAGCAAGCAGGAACTGAAAGACTGGATATTAGGACAAACAACTCACTGACCCAGAGCGAGACTGGATGCAGTGGTATGGTAGTCCCTCAATTAGCCATCACTGGGAAACACAGCTGTTGGATTTGTCTAGAGGAGATGGGAAGTGAGGATCTTCTTCATCGGCACTATGAAAATCATATGAGACGTGTACATGAAGATGGCTTGTAATGTCAAGAAACCTTTCGGTTTTTTCACGCCTTCTTTCTTGTAAGTAATTTTTCAGTTCTTAACATGGTTTAACCCAGTGTTTTGGTAGACATATCTTACATCTTTGGACATCTTATACCTTACCAGGTACTAACACATGGATTACACATAAACCAAATTTTGACAGTGACGTCACAATGGCGACAGCTCTTAATCTAATTTCAGCCCTTATTCAAGTTTTCTTTGGAAATGCTCTGCGTGACTTGAAGTTTGGGTGCCTTTCCCTGCTGTGCGAAGGTTGTAAAAAATCTGTTTCGAGATATTGTTGAATTTCTACGTTAAGACTATTTTTATGCTTTAAAAATATATTTGCTACTTCCTGGATGTTTCCGGAAAGTTTTAATTATTTTAACAAATTTTCCTTATACATTCTACAAACCAAAGTAAAGGAATATTTTTGCCCAGGACCTGGTTGTTCAAATCAGGGTTAACATAACCCAGGGTTACTGCCAAATATGTATTCAGATATGAAACTTGAAAAGCAAGTTCCGTCAAATTCGTTTTGTCAACAATTTGATGATCGGATGCTTTAAAAAGTAAAGAGGAAATTATCCAAGGAAATACTTTTTAACGTAAGAGAGAGAAACCCAGGTTAAAATTAGTAAACATTGAGTTTCTTTGCATGGAGAGCACAATTCTTTGGTAGTCTTGTTATATTATTTACTAGAAAATACTAACTGCAAGCACAGTCGACTCTCTCTTAACGGACACCTCTTATATGACAAACACTTTTGTAAAATGGACACCTAGAGTTGGTCGCTGCCTTTCTTTACTCCTTTTAGTTGACTCTCTATAAGACAACCATTTCTCTAAGACGGACACGTTGTGTCAGTCCTAAAGGTGTCTGTCTTAGAGAGGGTTGACTGTGTTATGCTGCAAGCAGATCCTGGGAGCAAAACATTAAAACAATGAACTGACATACAGATTTGGCCCATCAGAGATCCTTTTAATGCGTTAATTAATAGTTATGGGATAAAGGACTACAAGGAAGCCCTACAGTCACAAGTTTCTCGTGACCTGGGTCGTCATTGGCCAGTTTACAGTCATACTAAAATAGGAAGTAAATATGGTTTATTTAGCTTAAACCGAATTACAAAATACAAATTGTTTGCGCACGTCATATTTTGTGGAACTTAGCGCAATTAGAGTGGTGTAATAGAGAGCTATGATTTCATGACACCGCTGTATATAATTACCTAAAATCATCCTGACAAACATAAATCCAGGCCCTGGTTAATGGTGTACAGCGTTATTCACTGGATTAATCAATATCCAGTGGCTGTACACCATTTTTTTCTGGAAAACATAGGATTGCCCTCTCAACTGCCAAATCTTTCTCTAGTCGTTAATTGATTTGTGGGCGTAAGGCTGATGGACATAATAACATTGTGGTCGCTATTATCCATTCCAGCAAGCAAAAAACTCTCTACTTTTCGTGGATGTGTTTGACCGCACTATCCAACATAAGACGAGCTGAGTTACATAGTAAAAACAGTTGTTTTTGTAGTGTTTTCATTTGCTGTTCCAATATTAAGGAAGCTTTGAAACTTTGTATTGTAATAAATTGCAGTGTGTTTTCTTGTATGGTTTATACGATCTGTTCTTTTGTTCTTGGTTCCTCTAATTTTCTTTCATCCTAGTGAATTAGTAACCCCAGCTGAAATTGTTAATACGTCTAAAAGGAAGGACTGCAAGAGTGAAGTTTCGAAGTTTTAGCTCAGAACCTCCAGAAAGTTGGATTTGAGGTGGTGATTTGTGACAAGTACTAGAATTTTCTATCCGCGACGCGGGTCTGATTTCACTATTTGTGTAAGGTCAAAGCTCACCTAGACAGAACGGGGATTTACCGTTCTCACACGGCACAGAACAACTAGAATTGCCCTTGTAAAAGCAACTCAGAACAGATCCAGTGTGGCAGCTGATGAGGTTCGCCGTTCGCATGGAGAACAGAAACCATGGTCTTGCCCTGAGCATAAGTGGCAATAACAGAACAGTCCCAGACTGTTAAGCTTATTCCAAATTTATTACCAATTAATCAGTACTTAAACTGAGAGCAATCAATCCCAAGCGGGGTGGGGGGAGTATTCCCTATAATGGCCTGTACGGGAAGGTTCCGCCCGAAAGGGGTACCTTTTTCAAGCTTCAGGTATATGAAAGGGTAGGCATTTTACTCGTTGGAGTATACGAGACGGTAGGGATACAGTAAAAACCCGCCTAAAAGAACACATCTTTTGGGGGCTTCAGGCTGATTTTGTTCTCTTAACGTCTGTCTTTGTAATAGCGCTATACTAATTAAGACTTCACGCCTCGACGACACCAGTTTATGGTTTTCAAGTATTGTTATAAAATTACTAATGATAAAATTGATAGTGTGCTATAAAGTTATCTGTTCTGAATAGTTTTATAAATATGAAAATAATGATGTTCTTCAAACACTATCAACAGAAAATTGATTCAATAACCAAAAAACGATTTTGCCATGTTATTCTGGCTTGATAAGCAATGAAGACTTGCATGCATAAAATCGAGATCATGCCTTAACAAGCCTCTACAATACAGGCTTTCTTATGTGGACAAATGGGGGTGTGGAGGCGAAAAAGCGTAAGAGGAGGAGAGGAGAAACGGAAACGGGTTGCTCAAGCTTTTTCTTTTAGCCTTGTCCCGAAAGAAAGGTCTGATCACAAAATGAACTTTTTATATAAAATGACGAGATCCAAATTCTCCTGTTTTATCAGGGAGTTTACGCAACGACGACGGCGACGGCTACGAAAACGTCACTTAAAAAGTGAATTTGCGTTGCCTCAAACTTTATCGCGCTTATTCCACCTCGTTTAATTCGTCAAATGTTGGCAAGTTTTTTGAAGTTGAATATTAAAGAACTGCATCAAAGTTCAGGAAATGAAAAAGAAAGTTGTTGTCTTTTTTTCCCGTCCTCGACAAAACGTGAAATTTGGTAGTTTCACGTTGTAGTCGTGCAACGACGGTAGAGAAATGTACAACTTTCTTTTTCGTTTCCGGAACTTTGATACATACAGTCCTCTAGAATTCAACTCAAAAAAGGGTTTGCCAAAATTTGACGAAGTAAACGAGATGAAATAAGCGCGATAAAGTTTGAAGCAGCAGGAATCCACTTTTTAAGTGACGTTTTCGTTGCCGTCGCCATCGTTGTTGTTTAAGCTCCCTATTAACCCTTCTATAACGGCCGGCGCGTAGCGAAAAAACCGCATTTTTCACCAATTCCCCTTCTTTGGACTGGTGTTCGGCTAATTAGCATAAGAATGGCTAAAAACGAGTTTTGCAAGAAAAAAGGCATGTCTTCCGACTAAATCTGACGTAATTAAACAGCTTTTTTGTTTTCACGCATTCGCAAAAGCCAAAATTTAGAATTGCGAATCTATTTTGATCTTTCTCTCTCGCTCTTTTTTTTTCCTTTCTTATATTCTTCTTTATTGGCGGTTTTGTTGCCCACTTTATCGTCTTTCTTTTGCATGGAATTGCGGCTGGCTAACTTTTTAGGAAAGGGACAATTTTAAGTTTCAAGAGTAGTACGTAAACAGCGAAATTGGCAGTGGATTTTTTCCCCAAAGTGTTACCTTTTTTGGGAGTGTAACTCTGTCAGGATTGGGCAGAGTATCCAAAACTAGGTATCGCCGGAAAGATCTATCTTTTCTGACGTTGTTGCTTACCAATTTATTAACTTAAACGGAAAGCTTTATTGGTCCAGGAAGGAAGATATGCATTGTTCCACAGGGTTAAATTAAAGACAAAAATATAAACATAACCAAACAAGGTCGCTTTTAGTTAAATTTTATCCTCGTAGTTGTCATAGTCCTTGAAGTATAGCTCTCCAATAACTTCTTACAACACAGTCACACCAACGTAGCTAACTCAGTAAACTCTAGCTAAGAAAAGTTACTTTCCAAAACTCTGTCTATTGGTTTGGCACTCGACTTCCTATTCCGATTAGTTTCGACGTTAACTCGGTCCTCGGCGGCAAAAATGTTTGGAATCAAGTGGGCGGAGAGTTTCGTCTCGGAAACGTACGCGGTCACCAATGCCGGTTAATAGGGAAAGGGAATCGCCACTCTCGCATTGCCCATAACCCACTTGTTCATCCCCCCTCTCTCACTACTCCCTAACAATTTTGCATAAGCGTTGTTTTCCTTTTCTACCGACAATTGTAATACTTAGGGGAAAGTTGGAAACAGTGGTTTTCCAATTTTATTTACTTTTTTTTGGGGGGGGGGCTGGGGGTCATTGGTAATGCGAAAGAAGTGGATAGGGGAGCAATGCGAGGATCTAGCTTGTCAATTATTATCCTTTGTATTGGTGTATACAGGGTAATTATTTACTTCACGGGAGAGTGGGTTGTTAGTCTGGAATGACAGGAGTTCCTGACTTTGTATAATCCAACTGGTATGAAGTGCGGTACATCTTGCTAACAAGACGGGATAATATTTCATCTGTTTGAACACTGTCTGACGTCTCCACTGGAAACGGTTTCCATATAGTAATTACCTTCAAACAAAGGGCAAAATGTCAAGAACAGCAAGTTCACAACGAACGAAGCATATGATCGACAGACAATTTAAATATCAACAAGTCTCTTTTCCAAGGCACTAATAACTGGTCATAAATGTAACAAAGTAGGAGCCGATAACCTGGCAGTTTTACGGACCAGTTTATTTTTAGACACATTTTAGGGCACTTGTTCCCTCGAAAATAGAATTTCCACCATGTCTATGAACGCACTCAAAGTATAAGATACGAAAAAGGAAATCTAAACGTTATTAAAAAGTAAAAAATATCATTTTTAGGTCTGTAGGTTTTGCTAACTGGTTTGTGGAATTTAAAAGATATTCAAAATTGGCACCAAGACCGTTCTAAAAAAAACTGGTCCGTGAAAACGCCGTGACACGAACTCATGGAAGTTGATTACTCCGGGTCATGGGCTCCTGAACAAAGTCACTCCTGATTAGCAATTACTGGACGAAGGTGAGTACGTTATTAAGAATTATGCAGAGGGAGTAGGGTGTTATCAACCAAACTATCTTCAGCGGCAGCTTGGCTTCACCTAGTCTGCTACACAGCCGTTTGTAGTGATAGTTACGTAACGCTCCTCCCCAGACTACGCTACACCGGTCATAAAACGGATGTCAGAACATCGGTTTAAAGGCCTCTGGTCTTGTTTCTGAGGACATAAGGTTTCTTTGAGCGCGTGACCTCTGAATTGAGAAGAAATAATGAAGTAGACGAGAGCAGCGGCTCATCAGACAATTTCGCCCACTGCAATGACACAATCAACAGGACCGAGTCCCAGTCTGAATCGCAGCGAACTTGTTCCTAACCCCTTAATTTTTACTTCCGTTTCAGTGGATTTCAGACCTCGCTTCTACTTATTTACTTCCGCTACAGTCTAAATACCTGTTTGTACACACTTTGTGGCAAAGAAGCTATCCGATATGTGACTCTCCACTTCCGAGATCGGCACGGCGCAGCCACGCTCCGTTAAAGAAATCGCCCCGAAATCACCGTTCTTTTGTGTGAACAGATCGATCCCGTCCGGTGCCGGCGCAAGAGCTATCCGGTCAGGGTTCTATCTAGGATTTATCGTTTGGGGGAGAAGTCCCAAGTGGGCAAAGGCCACGAACTTCCTAGGGGGTCCGGGGGCATGTCTCCTCGAAATGTTTTGAAATGAATATGCGCTGAGATGCAATCTGCTGCATTTTGAGACACAATTTTGAAAAGTAATACAGTGTCTGCACTGACGTTGCGTCTGAATGATTTTTCCGACATAGATACTCATATACTGAAATGATGACAACATTTCTTTTTTTTTGGGGGGGGGGGGGGGGGCTTTTCCCCCCAAAAACCCCTAAAAAACACCCTGCGGGGGGGACCCGCAGTACACAACCCCCCAAAGGGGACACCTGCATAAGGG
>CALNXI010004010.1:0-33610 GCA_942486025.1 Porites evermanni
TTCTTATTCTTTCTGAACTTGCATATGGATCTTTGAAATTCAACCCTAGGAGAGCTCCCTAGATTTGACAAAGTTAGGTCAATTAATCACGATAAAGATGGAAAGAACGTAATTTCACTTTTTAAGCGGGACGTATTCGCCATCGTCGCGATCGTCGGATCTTAAGGTCCCTTTTTACATCTTGTATTTACGTGTGGCATAATATTAAGTCCCAATTAACACTTCTTAAAAATTTTGTTTCTTACAAAAAAAAGAAAAAAGAATGCTTGACTATTGACTAGATAGAAAACAATACGCTGCCCAGTTTTCAGGTTTAACCCTGATGTATATTTCAGACAAAGAGCATGTCGTGTTCCTGTCGTTTTTGCGGACGTACAATTTCTCGTCAGATCACCCAATCGCAAGGAGACATGAGACTGGAAATATACCCTTACCTGGAGTACCGACGCTTTCTTCCTTCCCAATTTTACAGCAGGCAAATAAAACACTTGTCTCTCTTCTCTCATTCAAAGATAGACTGATAGGTACAGTAAAATTTTGTTTTCAAAATAGGAAGTTAAAAAATATGCAGGTGCTGGTAATTACACGGCTTTCAGTTATAGATCCTGAACAGTTAAATGAGCTGCAATTTGTCTACATGCATATTATTGACAAATAGTCCATAACGTTTCCACAATCATTTTTTCTCTTCACTCATAAATTAACATTCATTCCTTCTAAATATTCAACATCCATTGAACAACAGGTAACAACTTACATATTACATATAACTGGCAACTGGTAGGTTATTAGTGTTCAGACAGATGAACAGCCGTGGAGTAAACGGAAGTAATATGTACGTCACAAACTTTTCAGGACCCTTTCAGATCTCAAAGGCGACATAGTTTTTTCAGGCAAAAATAGGGTTTATGATCATGTCATAATGATCAAGTTGCGTCTTCTCTTTACATTTATCAGTTTAGGCGCGTATAATAGCCCCCAAACAACGATTTTAATGTAAAGATGGTGGCATCGCGCCAAAGAATTTATTTTGTTTCGAACTCTTTTTCATCAAGCAAGAAACACTAGCATTAGTCAAAGCGATATTTTTGTATTTCGGCTACGAAAACCAATGTGCACTGTTTGAATACAGAGGTAGAAGATTAAACATCAAACTGTTCGCGGTTTTGTTTATTTTTGCTTAGTCCACTGTTATTCGTGTATGAGTTCAAAAATGTTAGAGACTGAAAGGATGAAGAAGACGAAAATTCTATGCACATCAGTTTAAACTTCCTCTCTTCAAAACCGGCACAGATGGCAGAGGTCTTTTAAAACCTGGCATGGAAGTGGTCGTATTCAATTCTCATGCAAATACTTGTAACATGCACGTGACAAGATGACAAAGGGAAAAGATGGAAAGAAAGATAGAAACAAAAATCGTCACAGCCCTGATGTTTAGTCACTCAGGCAATTTAAAACTTGGATCAAATGCCAGGGTTCGAATAAACCCCCTCTCCCTTCCCCCCACTCCCCCGCTGCGTATCACTGGTTCTGTCAATCAGGGGGAAGTCCCTAACAGGATATGTGACTTTCTTAATGTTTTGGTTTTCTGTCGATGGACTTTATCGCCGAGTTACTCTATAAAAGTCTACGACTTAGTGGGTGCTTCCACACAGTTTTCTGTTTTACTATAATCATTGAGGACCGTTTTAGACGGCGGTCACAGTAACAAGAACGTCAAACAAACAATAGGGTTAAAAAAAGTAGGTAGAGTTTGATCGTCCGTGTGAACGTAGTCCTGAATAGAACTGTTGTTGTTGACAGTGACTGACGTTCGACAACCTGTGCGGTAGTCATCTTCAGAGTCAAAGTGAGTTGTATCACGTCAGTTGATGGTATTATACTAGGGTTATTGATCTGATTGGTCAATTACGTCGCGATGTTATTGGTCGTCTGTCACTTTTTTTAATAAAAATCCGGATTTAAATATATGCCGATATCTCAAAGGTTTTTATATCTACAACAAAACAAATGACATTTTATTAAAGTTCCATCATTATTTATTTGGTATGCCAAAAATCATAGAAATCGGTTTCATTCAGAAAAACGCAAGTCGAAAACATAACCAGCACGCATATAAATAGGTTCGGGCCACCTTTATGCCGAAGAATATGATCCTTACTCAGTTTTCCCCCTTTAGCTATTGAGACTGATAGGTACGGTAAAATTTTGTTTCAAAATATGCAGGTGCTGTTAATTACACGGCTGTCAGCTATAGATCCTGGACAGTTCAATAAAGTGCAATTTTTCTACATGCACGTTATTGACAAATGGCCCATAACGTTTTACAAAGTCTTTCTTTTTACTTCTTTACTCATAAATTACCATTCGTTCCTTCTAAATATTCAACATCCATTGAACAACAGATGACAACTTGCATACTACAAATAACTGGTAACTGGTCGTTTATTAGTGTTGCAGACACATGAACAACCGTGGAGTAAACGGAAGGTAATACGTACGTCACAAATTTTTCAGGATCCATGGGCG
Organism: Porites evermanni; assembly: GCA_942486025.1. Taxonomy (NCBI): domain Eukaryota; kingdom Metazoa; phylum Cnidaria; class Anthozoa; order Scleractinia; family Poritidae; genus Porites; species Porites evermanni. The sequence continues at coordinate 2,530 of CALNXI010004010.1, forward strand.
CGGAAGCATAACCTGTTTCAGCCTTGAGATAGTGGAGTGGGGAGCAAATTAGGGACCTTAAGCAACGACGACGACGGCGGCGGCGGTGAAAACATCACTAAATAAAATGAATTTGCTTCCTTTTAAACTTTATCGCATTAATTTGGAACCGCCGAATTCGTCAAATAAGTAAAAAAATATTGCATAGGAAGTGTTTCATTATTAGAACGGGCTACGGTCAAGCAAGCTAATTAATAACACTTTAGTGTAAGCTTTGTCCAGTTGAGGTACTAATTTGTCGACAAATTAGTACATGACACTAAGGAAAGGAAAATAATGGATAATTAAAAAAAGTGTGCAAACGCGTCCACGAAAATTGCCTGATATCTTATGCTTAAACGTTTGGCAAGTTTTTTTAGATATCAGTTGTTGGCTTTATAAACAGCTGAAAACTGCAAGACGTTGGCTCCGCTTTGTGGACAAATTATATTTTCCTCCAACGGGAGAAAGTATTCAAAGGATCAAAACTCGAAGAGCCGTTTCTCAGGTATTTAGTTATTTAAGGTCATGTCTGGCGTAACCATTTCTTCTTTTAGTCATGAGTTTTTATTTGATTGTAAATTCAGCGGCACCCAACGATCGAATGTTTCTCAATGCGGTAGTTGGTGTCTCAAATGATTTTCTCTATGCTTTTGAAGCCTGTTTGGTTAATTCGGAGATGCCCTTAAAAAACTACTTATCTGTTCCGATGTCTTAGGGCATCTTTGGTCGTCTCAAAGAGGTTTTAGGGGACTTTTTCGTCTCATCCGAAACTGTTAGCTAACCTGAATGGGTCCGGTTAAAAGTTCGAAGAAAATCCAGTAGCCGTACAGTACTTTCATTAAAAAATTGTAGGGGAAGATCTGTCTCTATACCGAGATTTTTAGGCGGCTTTATTTTTTAGCAATAACCGCAATATCTTGGTAATAAAATGCGTAAAAAGAACCTCGGAAACTCTTAGGTGAGTCGCTAGGAAAACTCCAAATATCTTAATATAATTTTTAGGAATAACATATTTCAAACTGCTTCTATGATAATAAAATTCAGTGAATATCATTTGAGAACAAGAATACGAAATCGAAATTCACGTCAGTGTCCCATTCTGTTTTATAACGCACTGATCCGTTACAAAGAAAATTTCATGCTACTCAGTCTTCGGGCTCAAAAGGGCTAATGACTCGTTACGTACATCCGTTTCACTTTCTTCAGACCAGTAACCTCCTTGAAGTGAATCAAAAATCTGTTTTAGATATCACCATCAATCTTCGCCTTAAGACACCTCCGAAGGTATTACACCCTTGTTATGCATCTTTCCAGGTATCTTTATAATTTTCTTTGTACCAAGATACTTCAGCAGAACAGGCCAATGCATGGACCTAATTTGGGCAACACTTACGGAACGAATGCTTTGAACCCAATAACAATCATGTCCTTACTATAACCCGTGAGACTTTCATTTTAGAGAGAGACTAGGACGAAGATAAAACAAAATTATAATAAATTAAATAGAAAAAAAGAAATTGGTGTTGTAATTCTAACTTGATGTAAACGTTTGTAGAAATACAGGCGTGGCTGGTCATGTAACGTGTTAGAAACAAAAATGGTTTCTTTTTTTCGGGTACAGTTATAAATACGGTTTAAAGGGATTGCGAAACAAAACGAAAGCTAAAAAGGGTAAAAGCAGGATATAAGTAAGAAGCTATTCGTTAATTCACATGAGACAGCGCTAACACTGGCCATTTAAGAGTTTTGGTGCCATAAAGTGATCAAATCTCCACGGATAAACTAACCTATCCACAACCTTGTAGCAAATACCTTCATATTTACTCCAGTTATCAGGACACTCCAAAGCTAAAAAGTATAAATTAATTGAGGCATCTGTGACTCTTGTAACCTAAACAATAATGAGCAATTATTGGATGAGGCTGAGTATGATCTTAAGAATTATCACTAAGACCGAATCCAATAATCGTTTCATTTTTCCTTTAAAATAATTCCTTAAAAAAACCTTCAAACAAGCTAAAAATACTTAACTTGATCGATCTACATTTTAGGTGCCGGTCTTCGTTTGCCCCAGTGTTTCTCGACAACTTCGGAGTAGTGTACAATGGAATGTTTCAGTAATCTGGCAGATATTCTTTAAATAGTAGATGTCACCCGTCAAGTTGTATTCTTGCTGTGTTTTTAGATAGTGGTTCAGCTATTCCTTCTTCGCTAAATATGTTCCGGATATCGCAGACTTCTTCCAAATCTGGACAACGGTAGCTGGTTATGAAGAAATAACTGTAGGAAAAATTTCTAGTGTAGACTAAAATGACACCCGTTTGAAACTTCCCGGCTCAGATTACTGAATAAACCCTCGGGCGTACAAGTGGGGGGGGAAGGTATGCCACACCAATGAGGTTTTTGATATTTTTCCTAGAAGATGAAACATCAGCACTTGACGTTCTCAGTAGCTGTTCGTTTATCTCTCGCGCGCATTTTCAGACAAGTTTAGTTATGGTCAGTTAAATATGGTTACGAGATATGATGTCATAAGTAGCAGGTGGTCAAGCAATTTTTGAGTGAAAATGCATGTTTTTTCAACTTTTTTCAACAATACAAATACCTTGTGGATGAAATGATACAAAAGTGCGTATTTATAGGTTACTTTACATGTTAAGCACAGAAAATTACCATTTATCGCGATTTTACGTAACCTGCTTTCTAATTCTTGGTAAAATGCAAGATGGCGATTGCTCTGCCTGAATCACGTCAAACCTTTTTGTTAGGTCACTGCAGCCCAAACTTTTGGACTAGTCAATCTTGTTCTCTCTTATCAAACTGTTTTTTTCGAGTGCGAGCATCCATTTATTGACAATCCGATGACATAACCAAGCCCACTGTCGCAAGCACAGGCCTGGGTTCGAAACCATATCCTAGCAACCTGCGGCGTATGTTCAACAAATATCTCACTCGACTCGAGCAGAGTCTTTCTCGAGTACGCCAAAATCCAGCAAGAGAAAAAAAGACGCTGCGGGCAGAGTGCAACGCCTCTGGCAGCTGGAGGCGTCGGGACATATTCAAACAAATAGCCTAGAATTTTATTTTAATAAATAAACCTGGAAATCATCAAGATAAATGCGCTTTAAACTTCTTACAATATTATGAAGAAAAGAGAAGGTTGAGTTTGTTGCATATGAGATGGGTATTGCCAACTCAACCATGAGAGCTGTTTGAAAAATATTTTACGTAACAATTTGTGTCGGCGTAATTGAGAACAATAATATTTACAAAGATCCATATAGAAGGTAGGGAATTTTAAGATATATATAATCGACAACATTCAAGATGACAGTGTAAGGTAAGACTCGTCTGTAACTAAAACTTCCCGCCAAATTTCAGCTCATTTCTTACAACATTATTCTTCCTTATGAACGATCAGGAGTGCCCAATGCGAGCATTACAAATCTTGTGAAAATTTCCTTAAAGTTCTTCTTCATTATATTTCTTGTCAACGAGTGCCATTTGAAAACGAAATGAGCTTGTTGTCTTTTTTCGCAGATCAAAGATGGATGTTCTTAAAGCAATTATCACTGTTTCCTTGATCTTGTTCCTGGTGATAATAACATCTGAGCAAAACATTCAAGGTAATGACTAGTATAATTATTGTAAGTGTAAATAAATTTCAAATCATAATTGTTCTTATTCTACCAACCTTAAATGGAAATTGATTTAACGATTGTATGTTTGAATTCATTCTCTGTATAAACTGGAAAAGTGTTCTTTGGTGCCCTTGAAAGCTCTTGTGCTGGCGTCCCTGGTTGCTCAAGTTCCGGTGAGATCGCGTTGAAAACAAAGAGGGGTTTTCCGTGGTTTTCTTGAAAACAAATTAACTGTTTGTTTTAGGGTGGTAACCATATTGATGTACATCATGGGAGATGTGCAAATTCACTGGAATTTTCGCGTCTGCTGTGACAACCTGTGATCAATTTCTCTGTGCTGTGAAAAATGTCGGTACCGAAGCAGGCTCAGCACAGAACCCAACTGGATTTTATAAGGGAAACATCATGAACTTCGAACGATCAATGTTCAATTTGCTGTGCTATTCATCAAAGGAAGTCTTGAGAATTGATTTCTTGTGAATCGATTTCGAACTGGTACAAGATGGGCTCGGTCCTGAAGGCCAAAAGATCTACGACAACTTTGACTGGTTTGAAGGTGACGATGTATTACGACTACGAACTGCGGTATCCGGGATGAACCGGTTAGAGAGAGCAGTAAGTCCAGAGTGTAACGAGATTGTTGCTTCTAAAAGGAATTTAAAGAACAAGTGCAAAAACCTGGATAGACAACCCCTGCAGAGACTGCAATTATGTAGACGAAGATTAGACAAGGTGGAGATCATCTTTTTACGGTGTATCTGATGAAAAACAGAAAAAAACGATTCCTAGGAAAGGTGGCACCCTGGCAAGAGGTGAAGCTATTAACATTGGCAAGNAGACAACCCCTGCAGAGACTGCAATTATGTAGACGAAGATTAGACAAGGTGGAGATCATCTTTTTACGGTGTATCTGATGAAAAACAGAAAAAAACGATTCCTAGGAAAGGTGGCACCCTGGCAAGAGGTGAAGCTATTAACATTGGCAAGGCTTATGAAAGTACTAAAATTAATGTTCAAAAGTACCAGGGTAGTGCAAAGCGACCTCCCGCAAAGGAGAGCTTAAAAGCTGTTTTTTAAAAATAAGCCGAAGAAAGTCCTCAAGTGTAATTACTGTGCCAGCAAAATGGGAGCTCATGGCTTTTTCAGGCAAGAAACTCGACCCCACCTGGGGAACAGTCTACAGAAAGTGACAGATCAAAAATCACTGCCAAGACTCAAAGATCGATCAAAGAAGAGTAAACAACTCCAAAAAGGGATACAAGAGAAACACTCAGATCACAAACAATCAAAGTCATCCACAAAACAATTTGTACTGAGAGTGGAAGAAGATGGTGAGGATTCACTATTGAAAGTTCTTGACGAAATTTGTGTACTTAACCAGAAAACTGTGATCACAAGAAAGCTTTTGCAAGCCTACTATATTGCTGTTCGTTAAGAGAAGGATTCCTGTTAGCATTTTCCCTGTGCGGAATATGTTCAAAGACATCAGTGGAGTCTATAACTGCAATGCAAACAAGCCTGTTCTTTCTAACTATGATGAAGAAACCATGAATTTAGACACTGGGAACCAGAAAAGTCTTTGTCAGGAGTAAATCCTGAAACCAATGAAGAAGTGATTATTCAGTAAAGAATTGTTGAAAGAGACCTAGCAACCCTCATTGGCCTGAACGACTATGAAACGCTCAGACTTATTGAGGTCTTACGGAGATCTAGAACATAATTGCTGTTGCAGGGCCAGCTAAACCCTCTAACTGCTAGTGAATTGTGCCAACACCACTCCCCTTGAAGAACGTTCTGACCGGACGACTACCCTCAAGTCTTTGGTAAAAGTATAGGAACGTTTGATGGCGAACTACACCTGTACACAAGTAATAATGTCATGCCACACAAAAGAGCTCTTAGAGAGTTTCCTCTTTGTGTATTAACAGTAATTTTAAAGCTGAAGTAAAAGACCTCCAACAGCAAGGTACACTTGAGAAAGTGACTGATCCCACTGAATGGATAAGTGCTCCTACAGTTGAAAACTGCAAACCTTCTGCTAAGAATGGAATTAGACTCTGCCGCAATAGACCACTGAACATCGCACTCAAGCGATATGAGTATCCAAACTCAGCTGTTGAGCATCTGCTTACTGAAATTGGCAATGGTAACTAAATTATTTTCTTTAGCTTTTATCAAGACTGCCTGTACAATTAGATGAAGGAAGCCCCTTGCTGACAACCTCTTGAGCGGACGAATGCCTTTGGCATCAGTGTAGCAACTGATGAATTTCAGAGAATAATTGATGAGAATCTAAGAGGATTGGAAAGTGTAAAGGCTATAGTCGATGACATCTTGATCTGGGGTGAAGATGACAGCTGTGAAAAAGCAACAGCTAGCCATGACAAGAAATTTCTTGCCTTGTTAAAGCGATTCCAGCGGAATAATATCAAACTTAATAAGGAGAAGTTCCGGCTGAAGAAGACTGAACTGTTCTACATGCATATGGGTGTGGCCTAACAGACAAAGGATATTTACCTGACCCCAAGAAACAAGATTGTCTTGTGTCCATACCTGCCCCAACCAACAACGATGAATTGAGAAGACTACTTAGTGATGTTACCTACCTCTCACGATTTTCAGAAGATTTTTTAACCAAGTCAGAACCACTGAGAGCTCTGCTGAAGAACAGCAATGCATTTATCTGGCAATAAAATAAACAGAAAGCCTTGATGAAATACAGACCCTCAGTTTAAACCGACCACTGCTGAAATACTTCGATGTGGCTGAAAAAGTGGATTAGGAGCCTGCCTCATGCAAGGCGGTCAATTTATACACTTTGCATCGAGAGCATTAACAGACACTGAAAAATGCTACAGTCAAATTTAGAAAGAGAAGCAAAGTATTGTATTTGGGCTCACTAGATTTCATACATTAACACTTATAAGTAGGAAAGTGACAGTTAATAATGACCACAAAAGCCTTTTGCTGACAAGTATGTTAAAGGCAAAGACCTTCTTATTGCAGATGCCCTGAGCAGATCTCAAACGACTAACCAGAACCGAAGCAATATGGAACAAGAGATTGAAACGACCAGACTAGTTCACGAAGATCAAAGGTTATAACAAGCCACTGAGCCGAAATGTCAGAAGCAACTGAGCAGGATACGGACTTACAATTTGTAATCCACCATACTGATCGATTTGCTGGGCATTATACAAACGCGATGTTCGTGTTGAAATTTCACCGTGTTGGAGTGTTAAATATGAACTGTCATTTAGCGATGGAATCGTAAACAAGAAATGATGGCAGACTAGTCTCAGCGGCACTGCATGCGAAAGACCCTGATTAATAATTAATGAATTAAAAATTTCTATAGCGCTCTTTCTAGATGTGATCAAAAGCGCTTTACAAAAGTTTTCTATAAAATTAAATACAATATTGAATGGAGAAAAAGTAAAAAATAAAATTTAAAGTGATTCGTTAAAAATTTATAAAGGTCTTGATTGATTTCTTAAAACTGTTTAAGGAAGCAACTTTTCTAATATCAGCAGGGAGTTTGTTCCAAAGCGCAGGCAGGGGCAGCAGCGGCAAAGGAGCGAGCACCAAGTGTAAGCAGCATTTTCTGTGTAGGAGGTAGCAGCAGATTAGTTATGTTTGAGCGGACACCGTAAGTAGATTTGGGTTTGACAGTGATGTAGGGAGGAGAGAGACCGGAATAGCTTTAAAAGTGAGAAGCAGGATCTTGCCTTAAATTCGGTTTACGACAGGCAACCAGTGAAGTTGTCGCAGTGCAGGAGTTGTATGGCAGAATTTACAAAGGTCAAGAGCAATGCGATTAGCAGCGTTCTGTACTCTTTGTAATTTTGAAATTTGACACTGCGGGAGGCCATACATGAGACTATTGCAGTAGTCCAGCAGACTTAAGACAAACGCATGGATAAGAGTTACTAGACAGTCTTGTGACAGGTATTTTCTAATCCTTCTGAGGTTATGCAGATAATAAAATCCAGAACTGCATACTTTGTTGATATGAGTTTCCATAGACAACATCGAATCAAACCAAGCACCAAGATTTCTTACGCAATTCACGGGTTTTATATCCATTGTTTCAACTCTTAGAGGGAGTGGTTCGACTTTGCTCAGTCGTTGACGAGTACTAATTGGCGGAAATTCTGTCTTCTCATCATTCAGTAACAGACGATCGCTAACCATCCAGCGCCGTATGTCCTCTATACATCTTTCCATTACTTGAATGGCATCAGTGTGAGATAACAATCCATCACCTGGTCTAAAGCTTAGATATAACTGAGAATCGTCAACTGAAATTGCGCATATGGGCAACGATTCAACCCTCAGGCGTGCCAGAACATCTTTATGGTGACCAGGGATGAACAAGCAACTAAAGCAAGTTCATTGATATATGTGAAGTCTGCAACGCTTTCCATACTAAGAAACAACATACCCTGGTCAAAATTTGGGTCTGATATTTTTTTGTGGAACACTATCTGGTTTTAGTTGACTATTATGGACTTGTCATCGCCTTGCCTCAGGGGTAGGACCGCTGGCAAATCAGCTGCAGGAGAATATGTCGGGGAATCCTTCCCAACCTTTGTGAAATCTAGTGATTTTCTCCTGACAAATCGCAAAGGAGGAGGCAGCTTGGCCGAGTGGTTAGGCGCTGGACTATCACTTCGGAGGCGCCGAGTTCAAGTCCCGCCCTGACCGCTAGCTGGATTTGTTCACAGTAGTCCCGAGTTCAAATCCTCGACCACGCTTTTAAATAGCCAGCTGGTTTGCCGTCGGCCAGTTGGGATTCTTAACCTGTTATGTTTGATTTTAATTATTTGTTTCAGTCATTTTCTCGACTCCACTAGCATAAGTGCTATACTTTAATACTACCGAGGGTAAATAAAGAAATTGTTATTATTATTATTATTATTATTATTATTATAATTGTTACTATTACTATTGTTTACTATAATTATTACTATTGTTTACTATTATAGAAACATTAGCGAGAAAACGTGCCCAGCATACTTATCAGTTGCGGCACGCGCGCTATGGATATGTTAAAGTACTGTTCCTGTTGCCGATAAAATTCGGAAAACTAAGGAAATATAATGAATAACTGTAGTACTTACTAAATGTAAATTTACTACTATTAGCCAGTTGTAAAGAGATTTTCTTTCGAATATAATACCGTTGCTCATTTTCGTGAAAGTGGGGAGAGTATTAATTTCCTGTCCTTCTCTGTTGCTTCATTTTGCAGAGTACTCCAATAACATAAACCAAAAAAAGGACAAGATAAATGAAAAGCAGAATACAACCAAGAAATTACTGGAGGAATTTGTCAGAGAGATTGACGTCAGTTGCGGTAGGTAGGTAGTTAGGTAGGTAGGTAGGGAGGTAGCTAGCTAGCTAGCTATCTGTAATAGTATTATTCCGTATAGTCTATCCGGCCAAATATTATTTTGAGAGCTTTGCGCTGAACAGACTCAATTAACTCGTCCAGATATAAAGGGATCGCAGCCCAAACTGGCGAGGCGTAGTCAACAATGGATCTAACAATACTACAGTAGACTAACACGAGATCGTTAGTGCCCAGTCCAACTCCTTTGAGGGTCCGCAGCACAAACAATCGCTTTGTAGCTTTTTTATGGATACTGTCACAATGTTCGTTCCAAGAGAGGTTATCAGAGATCATAACCCCCAAGAGTTTATAACTAGATACTTTATCAATGACTATACCATTAACCTGAATCGGTGTTATAACAGTGGGTTGATACTTCAAAAATTGATAACCATATCTTTTCATTTTTTCTCATTAAGCGGCATGTTACGCATGGAAGCGTAGGTGTTAATATTTGCGGCGATGAATGGAAGGTAGCTGGGCGAACATCGAGGAATAGATTCAAATACCGAGGTGTCATCAACGTATTTAATCCTATATCTCTAGTCCCTACACAGATTGTTCATTAATATGGCGAACAGCAGTGGCGCGAGTTTTTTTTCCTTGTGGTATTCTCCCCCATTCGGTGTAACTGGATGCGAATAAACCTGACCGATTCGCACTATTTGTGAACGGTCCGTTAAAAAAGAGCCAATCCATCTGATAGAGGCCTCATGCACGCCCAGCAGCTCCATTTCTTGGATAAGGATATTGTGATCGACTAAATCAAAACCTTTACTGAAATCAGTAAAGAAGATGCGTGCATAAGTGTCACCTTGGTCAAGGGCCTCAAGGATGACTTGGAGGAAGAAAACAAGAGCGTGAGTTGTGGACTTCCCTGCCAGGGTAAACTGGTGGGTGTCGAGCTTGTCACAGACTTGCTTGAAGAGGGAATCCAGCGTAAGCCCTTCCATGACCTTTGCAATATGGGGCGTGAGAGAAATAGGCCAAAGATCTTGTTCAACTACTTTGGGTGGCGAACATTTTGGAACAGGGACAACTTCGGATTGCTTAAGAAACACAGGGACGTATCCGTATCAAGCATTATAGATATTAGAGATGAGTGGTGACAGTTCAAAAGCAAACTCTTTCCAGACTTTCCACGGGATGAGATCAGGCCCCCCTGACTTGTTCGATTTAATGCCTCTCAGGGCCTTGTAAACCATATGAGTGTCAACCAGCAGGTGTTCAGGGACCGGGAAAAATGAACCAGGGATAATTTGGGGCAACGGCACGACGTCAGCAGTAAGACCAGCCAAAAAGGTGTTAAAGCTGTTAGCCAGCAACTCAGTGGACGCTAATTGATCTCCAAGCATTTGCTGCACCCCTGCAACTTTCTTCATCAGTCGTCTGAAATGTTTCAAAGGGAATTAGTACATTGGTGCGAATTTCCGCACTGCATGAAGGATTTTGGAACTGGATAGCTTCGCTACGATTCCATCAAGGACGATCAACTTTATTTATGATTTCACAATCCCTTGTCGAAATAATGATTCTCAACATGGCAATCTAAGTAAGGGTTATTGGCCTGAAGCGAGGGATTATGTGATTTATTCCCTCGTGCTTTGCCCGAGGGGAATAAATCCCAAAACCACGTGCTAAAGGCCGATAAACGGCTTATTTTTACATTGGCAAGGATTCCTCAAGGGATGCAATAATACATTGACGAAAAATGCCTCTATTGTTCATATTTCTTTTGTTTTTTGACACTCCATGCTGGCACCGGTGGAATTCACAAGTTCCTCGGCTTGGCTCGGCTCAAAGTCGCATTTCAAATTAGTTGTTAGTCACATTAATGTGACTTTTGAGGAAAAAGCTAAGTGATTTTGGAGTGAGACAAATCTTGTATTGAGTTGATATAGCCTTATATGAACACCCAAAAAATAGTCTTCGGTCACATTTAAGAGCAGTAATGGCTCTTGATCACAGTAGATAAGGCGTGGAAAACAAATTCTTGGAAAACAAATCAGGTCGAATTTTTTGCGTCCGACAAGTTTACAATTTCTTGCCAATAAATCTGGGTGCGTGCAAACCAATCTTTTTTTATTTTTTATAGACCACATCTGAGGAGAAAGAGTACTATGAGGCGCTGTTTTTATCATACAGACCTAGTACAAAATGCATTATTTCACAATTTTTCAAGACAAATTGCATTCATTCAATATTCAGGACCATCGAAGGATGCGTGGACTTTTAATTAGCGAAACCGTTCAAAAAATTTTGAATCACCTATACGTCCAACGATATGTAATCTTAAAAAGCGTTTGATACGCTTAGCATTTTGAGTACTCCTGCAATGAAAGGCTAAAAAGAAACGGCGCAAAGCGATGAAAATTACACTTTTGAGACTACCAACAATCAATAAAGAAATATAATTCGGTAGAACATTTACAGAGACAACAATTTTCATTCTCGAAAACAAATGAGTATTTAAGTGTCTCTAAGAATCGTCAAGTCTTTACTAGTAAGCTTAAAGATTATTTTTATGTTTTAAGCCGCCGGTTTCCCGGTTTTTTGCTGTTTTCAAAGATGAACTCCCGACAAGAAAATCGCTCAAAGCTTTCTTTCTACAGCCAAAGTTATAACTAAATATTCTTCGAAAAGTTTTTTCTTTCTATTTACGGAGAATTAATATCGACTAACGGGTTTTTAAATTTCTGTAAGCTTAAGCTTATATATATATATATATCAAACCTCATCGATCATACTAGGTCAGGTCAGTGTCTCAGTCAAATCTTAACACAAACGTGCATAAACTAGCTTCATAAACTGCGCTGCTGTACTTCATGAAATTATATTTAAATAAAATAATTACTCAGGCTTACCATATTTCGAGATGCAGCTCCTGAAACCTATTGTTCACAGTAGTCCCGAGTTCAAATCCTCGACCACGCTTTTAAATAGCCAGCTGGTTTGCCGTCGGCCAGTTGGGATTCTTAACCTGTTATGTTTGATTTTAATTATTTGTTTCAGTCATTTTCTCGACTCCACTAGCATAAGTGCTATACTTTAATACTACCGAGGGTAAATAAAGAAATTGTTATTATTATTATTATTATTATTATTATTATTATTATTATAATTGTTACTATTACTATTGTTTACTATAATTATTACTATTGTTTACTATTATAGAAACATTAGCGAGAAAACGTGCCCAGCATACTTATCAGTTGCGGCACGCGCGCTATGGATATGTTAAAGTACTGTTCCTGTTGCCGATAAAATTCGGAAAACTAAGGAAATATAATGAATAACTGTAGTACTTACTAAATGTAAATTTACTACTATTAGCCAGTTGTAAAGAGATTTTCTTTCGAATATAATACCGTTGCTCATTTTCGTGAAAGTGGGGAGAGTATTAATTTCCTGTCCTTCTCTGTTGCTTCATTTTGCAGAGTACTCCAATAACATAAACCAAAAAAAGGACAAGATAAATGAAAAGCAGAATACAACCAAGAAATTACTGGAGGAATTTGTCAGAGAGATTGACGTCAGTTGCGGTAGGTAGGTAGTTAGGTAGGTAGGTAGGGAGGTAGCTAGCTAGCTAGCTATCTGTAATAGTATTATTCCGTATAGTCTATCCGGCCAAATATTATTTTGAGAGCTTTGCGCTGAACAGACTCAATTAACTCGTCCAGATATAAAGGGATCGCAGCCCAAACTGGCGAGGCGTAGTCAACAATGGATCTAACAATACTACAGTAGACTAACACGAGATCGTTAGTGCCCAGTCCAACTCCTTTGAGGGTCCGCAGCACAAACAATCGCTTTGTAGCTTTTTTATGGATACTGTCACAATGTTCGTTCCAAGAGAGGTTATCAGAGATCATAACCCCCAAGAGTTTATAACTAGATACTTTATCAATGACTATACCATTAACCTGAATCGGTGTTATAACAGTGGGTTGATACTTCAAAAATTGATAACCACATCTTTTCATTTTTTCTCATTAAGCGGCATGTTACGCATGGAAGCGTAGGTGTTAATATTTGCGGCGATGAATGGAAGGTAGCTGGGCGAACATCGAGGAATAGATTCAAATACCGAGGTGTCATCAACGTATTTAATCCTATATCTCTAGTCCCTACACAGATTGTTCATTAATATGGCGAACAGCAGTGGCGCGAGTTTTTTTTCCTTGTGGTATTCTCCCCCATTCGGTGTAACTGGATGCGAATAAACCTGACCGATTCGCACTATTTGTGAACGGTCCGTTAAAAAAGAGCCAATCCATCTGATAGAGGCCTCATGCACGCCCAGCAGCTCCATTTCTTGGATAAGGATATTGTGATCGACTAAATCAAAACCTTTACTGAAATCAGTAAAGAAGATGCGTGCATAAGTGTCACCTTGGTCAAGGGCCTCAAGGATGACTTGGAGGAAGAAAACAAGAGCGTGAGTTGTGGACTTCCCTGCCAGGGTAAACTGGTGGGTGTCGAGCTTGTCACAGACTTGCTTGAAGAGGGAATCCAGCGTAAGCCCTTCCATGACCTTTGCAATATGGGGCGTGAGAGAAATAGGCCAAAGATCTTGTTCAACTACTTTGGGTGGCGAACATTTTGGAACAGGGACAACTTCGGATTGCTTAAGAAACACAGGGACGTATCCGTATCAAGCATTATAGATATTAGAGATGAGTGGTGACAGTTCAAAAGCAAACTCTTTCCAGACTTTCCACGGGATGAGATCAGGCCCCCCTGACTTGTTCGATTTAATGCCTCTCAGGGCCTTGTAAACCATATGAGTGTCAACCAGCAGGTGTTCAGGGACCGGGAAAAATGAACCAGGGATAATTTGGGGCAACGGCACGACGTCAGCAGTAAGACCAGCCAAAAAGGTGTTAAAGCTGTTAGCCAGCAACTCAGTGGACGCTAATTGATCTCCAAGCATTTGCTGCACCCCTGCAACTTTCTTCATCAGTCGTCTGAAATGTTTCAAAGGGAATTAGTACATTGGTGCGAATTTCCGCACTGCATGAAGGATTTTGGAACTGGATAGCTTCGCTACGATTCCATCAAGGACGATCAACTTTATTTATGATTTCACAATCCCTTGTCGAAATAATGATTCTCAACATCGCAATCTAAGTAAGGGTTATTGGCCTGAAGCGAGGGATTATGTGATTTATTCCCTCGTGCTTTGCCCGAGGGGAATAAATCCCAAAACCACGTGCTAAAGGCCGATAAACGGCTTATTTTTACATTGGCAAGGATTCCTCAAGGGATGCAATAATACATTGACGAAAAATGCCTCTATTGTTCATATTTCTTTTGTTTTTTGACACTCCATGCTGGCACCGGTGGAATTCACAAGTTCCTCGGCTTGGCTCGGCTCAAAGTCGCATTTCAAATTAGTTGTTAGTCACATTAATGTGACTTTTGAGGAAAAAGCTAAGTGATTTTGGAGTGAGACAAATCTTGTATTGAGTTGATATAGCCTTATATGAACACCCAAAAAATAGTCTTCGGTCACATTTAAGAGCAGTAATGGCTCTTGATCACAGTAGATAAGGCGTGGAAAACAAATTCTTGGAAAACAAATCAGGTCGAATTTTTTGCGTCCGACAAGTTTACAATTTCTTGCCAATAAATCTGGGTGCGTGCAAACCAATCTTTTTTTATTTTTTATAGACCACATCTGAGGAGAAAGAGTACTATGAGGCGCTGTTTTTATCATACAGACCTAGTACAAAATGCATTATTTCACAATTTTTCAAGACAAATTGCATTCATTCAATATTCAGGACCATCGAAGGATGCGTGGACTTTTAATTAGCGAAACCGTTCAAAAAATTTTGAATCACCTATACGTCCAACGATATGTAATCTTAAAAAGCGTTTGATACGCTTAGCATTTTGAGTACTCCTGCAATGAAAGGCTAAAAAGAAACGGCGCAAAGCGATGAAAATTACACTTTTGAGACTACCAACAATCAATAAAGAAATATAATTCGGTAGAACATTTACAGAGACAACAATTTTCATTCTCGAAAACAAATGAGTATTTAAGTGTCTCTAAGAATCGTCAAGTCTTTACTAGTAAGCTTAAAGATTATTTTTATGTTTTAAGCCGCCGGTTTCCCGGTTTTTTGCTGTTTTCAAAGATGAACTCCCGACAAGAAAATCGCTCAAAGCTTTCTTTCTACAGCCAAAGTTATAACTAAATATTCTTCGAAAAGTTTTTTCTTTCTATTTACGGAGAATTAATATCGACTAACGGGTTTTTAAATTTCTGTAAGCTTAAGCTTATATATATATATATATCAAACCTCATCGATCATACTAGGTCAGGTCAGTGTCTCAGTCAAATCTTAACACAAACGTGCATAAACTAGCTTCATAAACTGCGCTGCTGTACTTCATGAAATTATATTTAAATAAAATAATTACTCAGGCTTACCATATTTCGAGATGCAGCTCCTGAAACCTATCAAGTAAGGCAAGGATCGCTTGAGCCTTTATAATACTCGTACGCATCCAGCAAGGTCAAAAGCAAAAACGATGCCATCCGAAGTCGGGTTATCGGCTTTGACAAGTGACGCATTTCTCAACCAAAAACCCAATAAACAAACCAGCCATGAATAAGAGAACACTCTTAATAGCAGCTGTATTTCATTTTGTACGTCCAGCGGAAAAAGACAGTTAAAAACATCACAAGTTGACTCAAAACTCTGTCAGCTTCAGCTGTCAAAGTAAGCAACTTTCAAGATGCTGCATAAATTTTACGCATGAACTCACCTGTCAAATTTTAACCAATCAGAGCATAAAAAGTGGACGTGGAGCGTGACCAACACTTGACCATGGTAAGAAAAGGTGTTCCCCGCCTGTATTTTAAAAAAACTGGCTTAATTTTTGCGTCTGAGGTCAGTTTGAAATCAAAATCGTGATAGTGCGGGGCGATACTGACATAAACACAACATATTTGATATGAATTTAAAAAAAGAAAGTAAACGTGAGCCTGCGATCATTTGAAAACGGATAACTTGAAAAAATACTCGTCCTTGATGAGTCGACACCTGAGCCCACGATACGGTCAGGTGATACTGGTCAGTGGATACCCTGTTTTGACAGCTGTCAATTGATGACAACATTAATGTGCAATCAGCTTTCTCCTGGGCTCCCAAAGTAGCTAGAAAGTGTGAGAGTAAACATTGGTATGCCTGTGGTGCAGACAGACGGTCGGTCGGTCACGTGATTACCAAATTTTCTGTGATGGGTAGATTTATTTACCCATGGTGCTCCGCTGGCGCGCTTCGCGCGCGGAGCTCCGCTATTACGATTCGTAGAGTCTGCATTGTCCAATATCGTGCTATATTCTCGTTTCATTTGGCTTAACGGATCAATCACCCTGATCCTGGCTGAGACAGAAAGGTACGATTTTGATCGCTTTTGTAAGGTGACCACTAAGTCTTTGGCCTCGGAAACAGGCTCTTAGGAGTAAAATGAATTAGGTGAGAGCAAAATTGAAGGTGAACTTTGACCTGGGCCAAGACGTCGTTTTTTCTGGTGTGAAAACAAGGCTAAGGTGATCCGCCGACCGTGTGACTCTACATCCGGGAACTTGAATAAGACGAGTGTAAGTATCTGGCAATAGGCTGAGCTTTTCCGAGTTATTCGATGATATTTCGCTTATTTTAAACGTGTGAAGATTATGCGTGGTTGTGGATAGTCTTATCAGTGCCGCGAAAGTGTTTGAAGTGTGTGATCGCGTGGTTGAACTGCGGTTTGGGGAAAATATTCTGTGCCAGCCATTAATATTGTTTGGAAAAGCGACTCTTGACTCAGGAAAGTTGGATCTAGGTCTAGTTTCGGCGGTCTCTAATGACATTGAACCATAGACCGATTTTTACAGATAAGAAAGTGATAATTTGTACACTACGTTTCATTCAGTTTGTTGTCTATTCCATGCGGAATCCTATTGTTTATTGAACTGCGAAAAAAGCAGTGTTTTGCTAACGATCTAAGTTGTTATGTAAGCCTTAACCATGCACTCTTTCGCTGCAGTTCACTCAACTTAAAAATTTCTAGACTGAAATGACACTGGTTTGGAACTTCGCGAAGTCAGTTTACTGAATAAATGTTCTAAAATTTGCGTCATTTTAAATTTGGAGTTGTTGAAATGTTTCTGAGACCATTAACTTCCTGCCCGGCGTCAGATAAAGGCTTTTAATCGGCCTTTGAATGAGTTTTATTATTTTCATTGATATGTTTGCTCCGAAATGGGCACGCGGGCCCCATAGTTTAGCACGTTTTCCCTCCTGGGACCCTTGCATTACCCCTGGGTATGGAGCGTGGTATTTAATTGCTTTGCCAACATCAGGATCACTGATCAGATCGCTTTTCTATGCGTTCATGCCCCGAGAGTGCATATATACTTGCGTTTTTTGTGTGCTGTTCCGGTTTTCGACTCGATTCGTCGCTGAACATGGCCTAGGCTCATGTCGCTATCCTTCCTTATGTTCTGGAAGCCGTTCGCCCGGGTGCGATACCTTTTATAGCATGAGTCGCTTTCAGACTGGATTTCATGGCGGGTATCATTCATAGCGTGTGTCGCTTCGAGTTGCTTCATAGCGTACGTCGTTTTTAGTTGTTATGGCATGTGTCGCCTTCACGTTGGTTTTTCTCGGCGTGTGTCGCTTTTCAGTTAGCCATTTCTGGCGTGAGTCGCTTTCACTAATTTCATGGTGTCTTTCGTATTTTGCTCTCCATTTTGTGTTCATAGCGTGTGTCGCTTATAAGTTGTTTTCATGGCGTGTGTCGCCTTCAGGTTGTTTTTACGGCATGTGTCGCCTTCAGGTTGTTTTCACGACGTGTGTCACCTTTAGGTTGTTTTCGTGTGTCGCCTTCAGGTTGTTTTCATGGCGTGTGTCGCCTTCAGGTTGTTTTCACGGCGTTTGTCGCCTTTAGGTTGTTTCTACGGCGTGTGTCGTCTTCCAGTTAGCCGTTTCTGGCGTGTGTCGCTTTCTCTCTNTCTTGACTCAGGAAAGTTGGATCTAGGTCTAGTTTCGGCGGTCTCTAATGACATTGAACCATAGACCGATTTTTACAGATAAGAAAGTGATAATTTGTACACTACGTTTCATTCAGTTTGTTGTCTATTCCATGCGGAATCCTATTGTTTATTGAACTGCGTAAAAAGCAGTGTTTTGCTAACGATCTAAGTTGTTATGTAAGCCTTAACCATGCACTCTTTCGCTGCAGTTCACTCAACTTAAAAATTTCTAGACTGAAATGACACTGGTTTGGAACTTCGCGAAGTCAGTTTACTGAATAAATGTTCTAAAATTTGCGTCATTTTAAATTTGGAGTTGTTGAAATGTTTCTGAGACCATTAACTTCCTGCCCGGCGTCAGATAAAGGCTTTTAATCGGCCTTTGAATGAGTTTTATTATTTTCATTGATATGTTTGCTCCGAAATGGGCACGCGGGCCCCATAGTTTAGCACGTTTTCCCTCCTGGGACCCTTGCATTACCCCTGGGTATGGAGCGTGGTATTTAATTGCTTTGCCAACATCAGGATCACTGATCAGATCGCTTTTCTATGCGTTCATGCCCCGAGAGTGCATATATACTTGCGTTTTTTGTGTGCTGTTCCGGTTTTCGACTCGATTCGTCGCTGAACATGGCCTAGGCTCATGTCGCTATCCTTCCTTATGTTCTGGAAGCCGTTCGCCCGGGTGCGATACCTTTTATAGCATGAGTCGCTTTCAGACTGGATTTCATGGCGGGTATCATTCATAGCGTGTGTCGCTTCGAGTTGCTTCATAGCGTACGTCGTTTTTAGTTGTTATGGCATGTGTCGCCTTCACGTTGGTTTTTCTCGGCGTGTGTCGCTTTTCAGTTAGCCATTTCTGGCGTGAGTCGCTTTCACTAATTTCATGGTGTCTTTCGTATTTTGCTCTCCATTTTGTGTTCATAGCGTGTGTCGCTTATAAGTTGTTTTCATGGCGTGTGTCGCCTTCAGGTTGTTTTTACGGCATGTGTCGCCTTCAGGTTGTTTTCACGACGTGTGTCACCTTTAGGTTGTTTTCGTGTGTCGCCTTCAGGTTGTTTTCATGGCGTGTGTCGCCTTCAGGTTGTTTTCACGGCGTTTGTCGCCTTTAGGTTGTTTCTACGGCGTGTGTCGTCTTCCAGTTAGCCGTTTCTGGCGTGTGTCGCTTTCTCTCTAGTTTCTTGGTGTCTTTCATATCTTGCTCTCCATTTAGTGTTCATAGCGCGTGTCGCTAACAACTTGTCTCCATAGCATGTACCACCGTCAAGTTGTTTTCGTGGCGTGTGTCGCCTTAACTGAGCGGCATTTCTAGCTTTAGACGTTTTCAGACTAGTTTTTATAACGTGCTTTGCCCTCATTTTTTATTTTCGTCGCGGGCTGATCGCTCTTAGGTTTCCTCAGCCTTTATAGCGCGTACCCCTTTCAGGCTGGTTTCTTTATGGTATTTTCTGCTCCTGATTTAGTTTTCGTAGTGTGTGTCACTTTAAGTCTAGTATTTGGCATCTTCTGCTCTTATTTATTCAGTATGTCGCTCCTCCCTTTTGGCATCGTTTTTCATGGTGTGTTGCTTCTTTTGTCCTCATGTGCAGCGCGTCATTTTGGTCTTGTATTTCACATTTTCTATACTTTGCGGTCCGTGTTTTTTCTGTATGCGTGCTCTTTCGCACATCCTGTAGTTTGTCGCGTTTTTATTCACGTTCGTTGTTGCTTACGTTTTCTTTTCCGCAACTAGTTCCAGTATTCGGACATTTTCTTCTCTATTTCTTTGTTTGTTCGTCAATGTTATAGAAGTTAAAACATTAGTTTTTTCCTATTTTATTTCCTCGGGCCCTTTTGTTTTCTCGTCTTTTATTCTCTTGGCATTTTTAAAGTGTTAAGCTTCCATTGCCAGCACGCACGGCACGTGCTTTTATCATCGATTTCTCTGGTTCGAATTTAAAATTCATGATAATGGCATCTCTGTTCTGTTTTGTTTACAAATGTCGGTGCGCGATGTACACACTTGGGGGCGGAAGATCACGGCCGCTTTCATCCTGTTATTTGGAATGAGTCATCCGCGGTTCTATGGCTTAGCTGCCTGTGCTGTTTTCTACGTTCCAGATTTATTCGGCGTTTGCCATTTGTGACCTTCCACAGGAATTTGATGCTAAAGGTGAAAGCACGCTCACGACACGCTTGCACGACACGCTTAGCGTGCCGTAGATCACGGATATGCGCATATTAAATTGAAAAAACAAAGACGGACACACTTGCTTTTGTTTTGATAAATTTAACACGCTAGACCTTTTGTTTTTTTGTAGCGTGCCATATGTCACGGTAAGTGTGCTAATTATAGCACGCTTAGCGTGCAGCTGGGGTAAGACATGTAAGATCGTAAGATCGTAACCATAGCCATTTGAAAATCACCATTAATGGTCGTCTAGCCTGGAATTAATGCGAGATCAGTGTAAACCAATTTCTCCGGCTGTCAGCTGTTGACCGGAATCGCAAAGAGGCCTGCTATCGCATGCGAGGCACTAAAGTTATGTCGCCTGAAAATTATAGTTATGTCACGTACCGGAATATTTATTAGCAGTAATGCACAGAGAAATGAAGTTGAATAAATTAGTTTAATTTATTTCTTTAAGCCATGCTGAGACGAACGAAGGTAATTAAATCGGAGAAACAAAAACTGCCTAGAATTTTCTATAGGTTGAGGAAGGCTAAACATTTCTAGATGACCGTTCCATGTATATACAATTTTCGAAGCTTATCTATCCCTAGCTATTTTTCGTAGAGAAAGGAATCCTAAAATTTTCGGAACCAAAAATACGATGAAATTCTCACTTTCCTAAAACTTTCAATTGGAAGCTAAATTTTTCGGGAAAATAATGCTGAAGCCCTTGTAATTTCTACTCATAAATCCAGCAGGTCCCACCGTTCACTGTTTATACTTTTCAAGCGACAACGTTTTTTCAATCAGTTACTATCGCTGCGATCGCTAAGGTAGAACTTTTTCTTTCTCGATAGTTACCAAAAAAGGGTGCCCTTCATAATTATTTACGGTTCCTTTTTGTAGGGAAAATTTATATAGCTTATGGATAACACGCCTTGCGTGGTTTTGCGCACACTGAAAGCGTGTTGTGCTTTTTCGCACGGAGCTTTTGTTTGAAAACTTTATACGCTCGTTTGTTCGACTTGCTCACGCTTAATTGTCTCAAGCGTGTCCTCTGAAACAAAAGAAATTGCTAATGAGGCAAGATTGCAAGCGTGCTAAAGCGTGTTAAAATAAATTCTTTTGTTTTAAAGTGAAAGCGTGTCGTGCGCGTGCTTTCACCTTTAGCATTAAAATCCTGTGGAGGGTCACATTTGTTGTTAGTTTTATGGGCTTATAGTTATTTTCCCTCCTGGGACCCTTGCATTACCCCTGGGTATCGAGCGTGGTATTTAAATGCTTTGCCAACATCAGGGTCACTGATCAGATCTTTTTTCTATGCATATATACTTGCGTTTTTTGCCTTCCCTCCTCCCCTCAGCGACGAAAACCCGGTTATGCTGCACTTCTTTGCATACGCGGAAATTATTTTCGCCCATATCTTAGTATTCCCGGCGTGTGCCATGGAGGTGCAGCATATCAATGAAAATTCTCCTACTGTTTTAAATTGCCAAGTAGTAGAATGAGTTGATATTTTTTCTAACCCGGTTTTCAAAATTCCAGGTATATAGTCATTTGTTTTATTATCTGCTACAGGAAAGCCAGGATGGGATCCCAAGCTGCCTGCTTATTCGTGTAAGAGCATCCGGGACTCTGGTGACTCTAAAGGAGACGGGTGGTACTGGATCGACCCTCAGAAGAGTGGAAACCCGTTGAATGTTTACTGCGACATGACAACTGACGGAGGTGAGATCGGCTTCAACAAAATCTGAAATCGTGAGCAATTATATTTATAGCTCATTCAAACTACTTTTCCGTTTCTGATTGAACTATATTTCCCGGTTTATTCTTTATAAACAGTTCCCCCATTATCAAATTTAAAGACATCTAACGTCAATTGTACAGATAACGTTTGGGAGAGGGACAGCAGAAGGCGCAGTAGCTCTTTTTTTTTTTTTTTTAGCAAACTGAGGATTCCCTTATTCTGCCAAGACCGAATAGGGTATGGTTTTCAGGGTAACTCAATTTTACTAATTTACGTCTTGAACATGGTATCTTTTCTGACTGGACGCTAAGGCTGGCGATGCGCGGTCTACATGCCTAGGTACCAACAATATATTTTAGAAAAAAAACTCTAATTTCATGATGTTAATTTAAAAAGCACCTCTAAATTCCTTGTGTAAAACGAAGTGAATCAGAGGTGTGAAATTAGGTCTCTTGTCTTTAACAGGGTAGCAAAATAAACAATTTTTTGTCTTAAACAGGGTTAGAGTTTGAAGGGCTCGGCGACTCCTCCCCCATCCTAAACAACCCCCCCTCCTTCCCGGGGGATTTCATACGTTATGCGTAGGAGACAGCCGTTCAACTATTTTCATTGATATGTTTGCTCCGAAATGGGCACACGGGCCCCATAACTTAGCACGTTTTCCCTCCTCGGACCATTGCATTACGCCTGGGTATTGAGCGTAGTATTCAAATGCGTTGCCAACATCAGGATCACTGATCAGATCGCTTTTAATTTCTATGCGTTCATGCCCCGAGAGGGCATATATACTTGCGTGTTTTGTGCCGTTCCGGCTTTCGTCGCTGAGCATGGCCGAAGTTCCTGTCGCTATCCTTCCTTATGTTCTGGAAGCCGTTCGCCCGGCTGCGATACCTCCTTCGAGTTACCTTTTATAGCGTGGGTCGCTTTCAGACTGGATTTCATGGCGGGTATCATTTTCCATTTCATTTTCTTAGCGTGTGTCGCTTCGACTTGTTTCACACCGTACGTCGCTTTCAGTTGTTATGGCATGTGTCGCCTTCACGTGGATTTTTCTCGGCGTGTGTCGCTTTTCAGTTAGCCATTTCTAGCGTGAGTCGCTTTCACTAGTTTCATGGTGGCTTTCGTATTTTGCTCTCCATTTTGTGTTTACAGCGTGTGTCGCTTATAGGTTGTTTTCATGGCGTGTGTCGCCTTCAGGTTGTTTTCACAGCGTTTGTCGCCTTTAGGCTGTTTTTATGGCGTGTTTCGCCTCCAGTTAGCAATTTCTGGCGTGTGTCGCTTTCACTCTAGTTTCATGGTGTATTTCATATTTTGCTCTCCATTTAGTGTTCATAGGGCGTGTCGCTTACATCTTGTTTTCATGGCCATGGCATGTACCACCTTCAAGTTGTTATCATGGCGTGTGTCACCTTAAGGTTACCGGCATTTCTAGCTTTCGACCTTTTTTAGACTAGTTTTTATAACGTGCTTTGCCCTCATTTATTTTATTACTTTTTTATTTGTGTCGCGGGTGTCGCTCTTAGGTTTCCTCAGCCTTTATAGCGCGTATCCCTTTCAGGCTGGTTTCTTTATGGTATTTTCTGCTCCTAATTTAGTTTTCGTAGTGTGTGTCACTTTAAGTCTAGCATTTGGCATCTTCTGCTCTTATTTATTCAGTATGTTGTTCCTTCCTTTTGTGATCGTTTTTCATGGTGTGTTGCCTCTTTTGTCCTCATGTGCGGCGCGTCATTTCGGTCTTGTATTTCACATTTTCTACATACTCCTTCGCACATCCTGTAGTTTGTCGCGTCTTTCCTTACGTTCGTTGTTGCTTACATTTTCTTTTCCGCAACTAGTTCCAGTATTCGGACATTTTCTTCCCTATTTCTTTGTTTGTTCGTCAATGTTATGGAAGTAAAAAGATTAGTTTTTTCTACTTTATTTCCTAGGGCCCTTTTTGTTTTCTCGTCTTTTATTCTCTTGACATTTTAAAGCGATGTTAAAGTGGTAAGCTTTCTATTGCCAGTACGCACGGCACGTGCTTTTATCATCAATTTTCCCGGTTCGAATTTAGAATTCATGGCCATGGCATCTCTGTTCTGTTTTGTTTTACAAATATCAGTGCACGATGTACACACTTGGGGGCTCTTAAACGGGAAGACGGCCGCTTTCATCCTGTTATTTGGAATTAGTCATCCGCGGTTCTATGGCTTAGCTGCCTGGGCTATTTTCTACGTTCCAGATTTATTTAGCCATTTGTTATTAGTTTTACAGGCCTGGATCGGCCTGGTTGGTGGCTCCCCTTTTCCCCCTTATTTCTTTTTTCCAGTTTCGGTTTAAAGCTATCACATGGGGTATATGTGCGTTGCCTTCGTGGTAATCTATTTCCAATTTTTTCGCTTAGCTTTTAGGCACTGTTTAAAATTCGGTTAAAACGAACGAGATTCCGTCAGATCTGATCATTCATGGTGTAACTGGAAGGGGAGCCCTCCAGTTGCGCCGGTCCGCTCCCGTCCCCCTCATCGGTCTTGGCTATTTCTTTGGCTTTGGGAAGTCGACCCTTTTTCCCACGCAAAAGTCGGTTTTTCAAGGGTGTATCATAGATTATACTTACACTGCGTTTTTGATGCCCCTAGATAAGAAGGTTAAACTTGCTTCTTTTCAAGAAAATATGCTTAGCTACAAGACAGTATTTCCAAGTCTCTGCAGAAGTCTGTGGGAAGATAAACTCCTTTACGCTCTTGTACCTGCCGCCAGGTTGTTTTTTTGTGCGGCGTGTTTGGCCGTATCACTCGGGACTGGCGTCTCCGAGAGATGTTCCTATAGGGTGAGCTTCTGAGATTGAGGGGCATATGACGATTTTTCTAATGTTGTTGACTTAGTGGCAGCATTTGGCGCTTGGGTAGAAATTATTTTCGCCCATATCTTAGTATTCCCCGCTTGTGCCATAGAGGTGCAGCATACCAATGAAAATTCTCCTACGATGTAAAATAAGGTAGTGCTACATAATTTTTATGACGTAATGCAGAGAATCTAAGAACAATATGCTATTTCGACAGTTTAGATCAGCCTGTTTAGTTCACCATTCAAAGTATTTTCGGTCATGCAATCGAATTGAGTTCAAAAATACACTGCCTGTTTATGCCACTAAGAAAAAATAATAACGAATAATATTGAAGGTCCTTGAAGCAAAATAGTTCGAAAGGCTTCATCGGAATATTTTAGCACGTCGTTGTCATTCATTGCCACAGTGATATGTTTAGACAGTAGTAGGAGAATTTTCATTGGTATGCTACACCTCTAATGGCACTCGCGGGGAATACTAAGATATGAGCGAAAATAATTTCCGCGTATGCGAAGAAGTGCAGCATAACCGGGTTTTCGTCGCCGATGGAGGAGGGGGGAGGGGGGGGGGGNTTAAATACTACCCTCAATACCCAGAGGTAATGCAAGGGTCCCAGGAGGGAAAACGTGCAAAGTTATGGGGCCTGCGTGCCCATTTCGGAGCAAATATATCAATGAAAATAGCTTCATTCTGCCTCGGAACTTTCGCGGATGACTTTATTATGTTGCCGCCTCGCAGCCTCGTGTCTGCTTGTTGGCAATTATTTGAATAGCTGAAGAAACAAGTTGGGGTGCGTTTCTCTACAAAAAATACCAAAAACGGATTATTGATACAAAAAATTTGCAACGGGGGTGGATCCAAAACCGGATATTTGGATGCATGATGCGAAGCGTTTCTTTATTACGGATCCGAAAAGAGTGAATACAGTAGGCAGTAACTCAAAACAATTTTAATACATACAGCAGCTGTTTTGCAACGTAACGCTGCTCATCGCAACGGCCATTTTTAAACTCGAGGCATGAATTAAACAACTGATTTTATCCCGCGCAATTTTTATCGGGATAGTAAAATGGCAATACAGACGGGACCTGCATGGTTCTAGTTCAAAACGGCAAATCGAGACAATTCGCCGAGGCGAAGTGCAACATTTTACAGTAACGTTTCACAATGTCGGGACTGTTCA
The DNA here is from genome assembly GCA_942486025.1 of Porites evermanni. NCBI lineage: Eukaryota > Metazoa > Cnidaria > Anthozoa > Scleractinia > Poritidae > Porites > Porites evermanni. The sequence goes on from CALNXI010004010.1 coordinate 28,524, forward strand.
GTCAGATCAATCTGCTCTAGCCTGCGTAGTAGCAGGCGTCGAAAGGGGTAGGGGATAGAGAGGAAGGGAAAAAGGGAGGGGGATTGGGGAGAGAGGGTAAGGAACGCCTTCTATAAGAACCCCCTTTTGTTCATCGTCCGCAAATAGTTGTATGGCTGAGCCGTGATGAATAACTTATTGGCTTGTATCCTGGCGTGTATTAGTGAGAGACAAAGATGATGAAGGCATCAAGTAAATGTGTTCTACTGTCATAAGCTTTGGAAGATCAAAATTACTCCAATCATGCAGCAACTTAAAGTTAATACCCGAACTGGAACCAACTGTAATAGCTTTGAAAAATAATCCTGAAAGCCATCACGTAGGGCCAGAATGGCTTGAGACTTTTCAACCCCCTTACGCATCAAGCAAGGTGAAGTAGAGTAAGCTACTTTTTAAAAGCGATGCCATCCGAAATCGGATTTCCGATGAATTTCACAAGCGGTGTATTTCTTAACCAAAAACTCATTAAACAAACCATCCACGAATAACAGGAGAATCTTAATAGCGAGCTGCATTTAATTAATTTTGTACATCCAGTAGAAAAAGACGGTTAACAGCATCATAAGATGACAAAAACCTCCGTCAGCCTCAGCCATCTGCGTAAACAAGTTTCCAAATGTTGCAAAATATTTCCACATCAATTCATCTGTCAAATTTTGACCAATCGGACAAAAAATTGTGAGTAGAGCATGGCCAACGCATGACTATGGTGAGAAATGCTAAAAGCATCTGCCTTCCCTGCGTGTTAAAAACTAACTAAATTTTCGCGTCCAAAGTCAGTTTGAAATCAAAATTTTAATTGTTCAGCTCATAAACACAACTTATTTCCTGTGCATTGAAACAAAATTGAGTTTGAGTCTGCGAATATTTGAAAACTATTAAATTCTCTATGGATAAATTAAAAAAAAAACGTACACTCGATGAGTCAAGAAATAAGCCCGCGATACGGTCAAGAGATACTGGTCAGCGGATACCCTGTTTTGTCAGCTGTCAACTGACCAATACATGGATGTGCTATATCAGGTTGCAGGCTCCCAAACTAGCTAGAAAGTGTGAGATTTAATATTGGTTTCCTTGTTGTGCAGACGGAGGGACGGTCACGTGACTACCAAATTTTCTCGGGTAGTTAGAAGCGCGCACGTCAAGCTTCGCTATTAAAACAGCCATTCTTATTGATTTTACAGAATGTAGAACTTTAATAAAATACCTCTTTATTTTCACATTTTTATTTCAGGAGGCTGGCTTCTTATTTCCAACATCACGATGGAAAGTTCAACTCCTCCCTATCACCTGCCAGTCAAGACTTCATACCGTGGAATAACCAGTGATCAGATGGTTCTCACAAAAACCGCCATGATTGAGCTGAGAACACTCTTGTCTTTCACCCAACTGAGATTCCACTGCAGTAAAAACAATGGACGTACGTTCCACGTGACCACTGCTGATAACAGCGCTGGTGAAGCTGTAGTCCAGTACTTCAGCGGTCAGACGGATGTCCAGCCCGCCTCGTGTGGCTCATACGTTAGAATGGAGAATGACAACTCAAGGTTAGCAGGTGTTTGCCAAAATTGGGGAAAGGAAAGAGGTTCTATGATGGTTGGTAAATGGGGCTATGAATTGGATCAAGACAGATTACACGACCACCCTGCTTTTTCTTTTCATTATGCTCATTGGGCGCTTAATCATATTGACTACAGTGGGGGCGTGGCGAAAAGATGGGAATGCGATGATCTGAAGGTTGGCGTGACCACTGGTGATTTCTGGAAAATTTACGTTCGCTAAAATGTTTGTGCTGATGTCTGTTTTTATTGATAGTCTTCAGTAGCTGTAGAAGTTTCAATTTTTAACTCGTCAATTTACTCATTTACAAAAAACGTCTTTCGACAAAGAGCGAGGACCATAAATAAAAGGTTATAATTAATAGGCCATTTGCACGACGACGTCATTTACTACTATTACCAGAATGCTTCAGTATTTTGCTTTCTTGTGCAAATTAGAGCTTTTGTTGTGGGTGCCAATTGGGTTAACTGTTTAACGTATAAAGGCCTTTTTTCACTATCAAAAACGTATAAATTACAAAATATTAACTGACAAACGTATAAAAACAGGTAATTGTTTAAGCGTATACACAGCGAAGTAGACCCAAAAGTTAGGAATTGATTCAAACAAATGAAGACTTTCTGAAATAAAAAGACGATATGGTGAGACAGAATGATAGAGACGTACTTGTCAATCTTTCCTACACTCTAGTCTGTTCGCTGACGTATATGCGACTGCGTCATTCTGTGGTCGAGCCTGCATTCGAACTGCGTGCCGTTATGTCTCTGAATTCAAAGGGAAACAGACAACCATTTCACAGTTAAAAAGACGGAACGTTGTTTTGATAGAACCCTTTCTGCTTGCTTCTGTCAATCACGTTGTTCTTATGCTTAACGTGAAGACGAGGTTATTATAAGCGCGCANATAAAAACAGGTAATTGTTTAAGCGTATACACAGCGAAGTAGACCCAAAAGTTAGGAATTGATTCAAACAAATGAAGACTTTCTGAAATAAAAAGACGATATGGTGAGACAGAATGATAGAGACGTACTTGTCAATCTTTCCTACACTCTAGTCTGTTCGCTGACGTATATGCGACTGCGTCATTCTGTGGTCGAGCCTGCATTCGAACTGCGTGCCGTTATGTCTCTGAATTCAAAGGGAAACAGACAACCATTTCACAGTTAAAAAGACGGAACGTTGTTTTGATAGAACCCTTTCTGCTTGCTTCTGTCAATCACGTTGTTCTTATGCTTAACGTGAAGACGAGGTTATTATAAGCGCGCAACTGTAAAATGGTTTATTTTCTCAGTATACCTCTTTGCTTGCGTGATCTTGCAAATAGGTGTTTGTACTGCTTATAATGCGGCCAATACTACATGAAGTCTAATTCCGCCTGTAATCTTATGAGCGATAAAACAAAATCGGAAGCGCGTGCAACCGCGTTAAGCGGGAATCGCATTTGTTTAATCCTCTGATAAGTATAAATTACAGATTGTTAATTGGACAAGAAGTTTTATTACCGATTCCCTTGCCTTACCTTCAGGACACATTCAAGAGTGCGCGTGCAATGGCGCATACTGCATTTTTCTGTCCAATTATACTTACGCATGACAAGTACTTTCCTATTACATCGTCCTATTAATTCTGAAATCTGGGCTGCCTATAGCCAATTAGATTAGAGAATTTTGTTTTAGTTATGATAAGCGGAACAATGACTGTGTATAGAAATTCAGATGTCATTGAGTGCTTTTGTTCAAGAATTTTATTCACAGAAAGAGGATGAAGAGAAGAGTGGTGCTGTCGTCCAGGCTCAACCACGGAAGACAAATTAGGGCGTCGGTTAGGCTGGATTTGTAAGAAATAATTCACTTCAGACTGATTTAATAAAGTGTTAAAGAAAATATGACAAACCAGTGCATTGCATCCTGGAAAAGTGGGAGAGAACTTGGGAGTCTTTGTGGAGTGACTGATTTGGGAACCCCATCCTATAAACAATTTTAACGTCTGCGGGACTCTCAATCATGCCAATTAACTGACTAAACGTTTTTTTGCTGCTTACTACCTAACTAGTGTTATTTTAGCTGTTTACAGACCAAGTAGAATATTTTTAGCTGTTTACTGACTACAGCTATGCCCCATTGACACCCTCTTTGTTATTTACACCTCGCTGTGATTACAAAATTTAAATATCGAAGGAAAAACGAAATGGATTCTGGTGGTGAAAGAACTAGTACAGTAAAATAACGCCATCGCGCAAATGGTCCCATTGCTGACTTGGATGAAAGTACCTTGATTATCAAGCGATTTCTATAACATAAACAAGTTATAGCTGTTACGAGATATTTTTCTTATATTTATCGTTTCCAGTAAGCCTTATATCCGTTTTTGTTTATTGTATTCTTTTTTCAAGTACCTGCTTTAAATAAAGCCACAAAATACTCATGCCACGGCATTGTGCCGTTTGCTTTCAATTGTGTCGCATGCACTTTAAAGTCTCTAAATATTAAATTATCTTAGAAAAGCCAAACAGAGAGTTTATTTAGAAGCAAGCAAACTGAGGCTCAGGCGGGTCAGGCTTCGAACATTTCATGAGACGATCGAAACTGAACGGAATAAGTTCATGATATGTTTGGTGTTTGTCTCAGTTTAGCTGGTCTGAATATCAAAGTTTGCCGGATCGACAAACAGGTTCTTCTAGTCCGCTTCAGACGGATAGGAACCAGGGGCGTAGCTACCATTTAAAAGTCGAGAGTGAAAAAAAAAAAAAAATGAGATACAAAAGTGAATACTGAAAAGAAAAAGATACAAAGGATAAGATAGATGAAAGTTAATTATTTTAAAAGCACAGTTCGGCTCAATTCATTTCACAACGGACTGTTTGATTTTTCTTTTTACACCCGAAAGTCGGCTTTCAGGAAAGAGACGTGATTCACTGGTGGACCCAAGACTCATAATGGCTCTTGGTGGACGGAATCTTTAATTGTATATATTTAGACAAACAGCGGGGAAATGTGCAAACAGCAAAGCTGGATGGTTTAAAGCGTAAACGTGTTGTTTTCACTTCGGCCTCTCTTATACGCGCTAGACGAAGAAGGGCAAGATTACATCAAAATTAACGCAGGGATCTTCCTCGGTTAAAAGTAATGTGGAAAATAATGGTAAAGGAATCACACATTTGCACATAGTCTGAGATACCAATGGATTGTTCGCGTAGGCGCTACCGTTACACTAGAGGATTCATAAATATTTCGGATTTAGGATTCCGGACTTATTTTGTTGAGGGTATTCGGATCATTTCGTAAGCGTTAATAGAGCCCTCATACAAAAAAACGCATTCGGATTCCCAACAGTTTACACACATCGATAAAACTGAGTGGCTTTAGCAAGGACGACAGCGATAGCAACGAGAACAACCACGTCAAAACAACAAATTTTGCACGTGTAGCACGTTGCTTGGTAATTTCCTTTGCCGTGCATGACCACGACGTGAAATTTTTTTACGGGA
>CALNXI010004011.1:0-24064 GCA_942486025.1 Porites evermanni
TCTATGGCCCCCTCAGTAGCCGTATTGACGGGGTTTGAGTGTATACATTTTGGATTATATGAACCCTCACTCTTTACAATTAGTTTCCATTGTTCCTTTCCTCTACAGGTTGACATAACCTACAGGAAGCCGGTCTTAAATCTGGATTTGTTCGACACAACGGGTGATGAGGACATTTTTATTAATCAAGTTCTCGTAGACACGGGGATTGCTGTTTTCAGTGAAAATTCACAGCTAGAAACAGGTGAAATTCTTTACACTCGATTAGTTCATGTTCTAAAATACCAGTCTATTTTATTACCGGGCGTTTGTCACGTGTCTACCTCTCTCGTTATGAGGGAGCTTAAGCAACCATGACGTCGACGGCAACGAAAACGTCGCTTATCACGTGAATTTCAGGGCTCGAAAAAAACTTGACTCAAGAGGGTTCGTACAGAGTTTTAAATTCTTGAAAAAGTCTTGAAATTTACACAGCAATTTTCCAGACTCCGAAAAATAGAGGTAAAGTCTTGAAAAAATGGTAATTTTTTGAAAGCTACAACAAGTGCTTCACAAGTGAAATTTTTTTCGTTTTGGTCAAATCTTATTCAATCTCGCCTACACGTCATGGAAAAAGCTTTGTTCATGCTTTTTTTTTAAAGTCTTTGTTGATCACCTATTTGATAACCCTGAGTCTAGAAAAAGAAATTAGTTTGGAAAAAGTGTAGAAAAAGTCTGGAATTTTGGATCGAGAATCTGTACGAATCCTGATTCAAGCCTATCCTTTGAGCAAGTAGCTCTCGCATTTTGCTTGCCCGGGGTAATTTCTTGCTCATCGTAGTTAATGATTTTGTTAGGGGTTGACCTGCCTGGACACTTGCCCATTGGTTAAGTAAGCTTTAAAAGTTACTTGCCCAGCAAAAAGATCTGGACTATCGGACAGGTCTTTTTACGAGCCTTGCAATTTGTGTTCGGGGTGGGAGTCGGGGTCTATTTTGGTATTTATATTTCCTTTAACCAGTAAACGAAAGGAAAAAGCAATACTTTTTATTCGTTTTGCCTTTTTTGAAGCAGTAACAGACATTATAACCATGAAAGTCTCTCAAGAGGATTTGGAAAACACTGCCTTATGTATGGAGCAAAAAGGTATTCCTATATTCTTTTTCATTGTCCCTTTTTTTATGAATTAAGAGGCAACAGTGTGGATGGCATTCACAGATCATTTTGTTATTTCACATATCAATACACGAGTCGAACCTCCATGTGCGACTATCTCTCGTAAGCGACCACCTCCCATATGCGACCACTCGATGAAAATATTTCCAGTCAAAGCCTTATAATAAGAACCTCTCATAAGCAACCGCGACCACCTCTTGGCCCGACGGTTTTATAGATTTTCATTGTAAGCCACCACTTGACTTGACACATGGTGTGGTCTCTTTGCTCGCTCTTTGTACCACACTACTCAGAGTATATAAAACTTCTAGTGACAACATGGAACTACACGTATGCGAAACTTACAAACTACAAGTAATAAATTTTCTGGCAAAGAGTAATGAGTCGAGACTTCCTCGAAAAAGACATCTTTAGTTTGATCCTTGTAAACGACCACCTTCCGTAAACGACCACTAAATCTTCGCCTTTTGAGTGGTCGCTTACGGGAGGTTTGACTGTATTCTAACTCATTTTCAGATTCATCTCCCGAGGAGCCAATCAACATTGATGGCTTTGTGTCTCCAACAAGCCCCACAAGTCCGCTGCATGGCTGGGATCCAATGAAGGAAGATTTTCTTTCTTCTAAAAATACCTATGCTGTAAACCCAGATGATCTGGACATTGCATTTCAAGGATACCGTATGTATTAAAGAAAAGCGCGCGAAGCACCATTTTTAGCATGGCGAGCGAAGTCTTCCACGCTGCCGTTTTTCGTCTTGTCACGTAACACTTCTTCCCAAGGATCCTTTGGAGAGGAGTGTTGCGTGGCGAGACGTAGACAGCTCTCCTCACGCAACGTTTTTCCCAAAATTCCTTCCGGGAGAAGCGTTGCGTGACTAACCCAGGAACTGCTCTGAGGAGGACTGACAGTTGGGAATATGGGGCCAGGGCTTGTGCAAAGTCTTGAATTCTTGAAAAAGTCTTCAATTTTGCCCAGCAATTTTCCAGACATGGAAAAAGTCTTTAAATAGAGATAAAGTCTGGAGTTTCATGAGTTTTCCAAGGTCTCTATTGATCACCTATTTGTTAACCCTGAATCTGGAAAAATATAGTGTTGTTTTGGATAAAGTTTTGCATTTTGGATCAAAAAATCTGTACGAACCGTGTAGGGGCTCAGTTAGATTTAGACTGGAGTCACATTATCTGTTAGATTCCAATATTGTATTAAAAAAAAAAAACGATTACTCCAACCAGAATTGAAGCATTTATTTATTCACTCATTCATTCTATTTGTTTTGTTTGTTCGTTTGTTTGTCTTTCGCCAGCACACTCACCGATTCTCCGAGTACCTTTTTGTTGGGAGTGAGGGGTTGAATTTTTTTTTATCAATTAGCCGATATCAAATATCAGACCCTGCTGTCACGTAGTACTTGTGGTCTCCAATATTAATTTATGTACTTATGGATCGTTTCTTAATATTTGTTTTCACTTTAGAGGATTTGAGCAGAAGAGTATGCCGTTACTTTCGCACTCGCTCGGGTTGTTGGCGAGGCGACCAGTGCCCTAATCTACATGTGAAGAAAGGTAGACAAGCTACTGAGACTATAATTCTTTTATTACAAATCACTGTGAAGAGCGAATGAGATAAATTCGCCGTTTGGAATGGTTACTGGCAACACAAAATCAACCTTGGATGGGCTGGGTGTGTATGTGGGTGCTGGGGGAGTTACGAAGACCTCTTAAGATACGGTATGCATATACATGTTCTAAGTATTGTCCCTTAACAATAGACTATTGTTATTAAACAATAGTTGATCTTTGTGTTCTACCTTACCCTGGGTACCCGGTGGAGGAATTTTTTTTTCTCGCGTGCGGCGGACGCTTCGGGTCTGACACATCTTAATTTGATGGACGAAGATACGAGCGTCGACGCCGCGAGGAAAAAAAAAAATGACTACAGAATTGTAGGATAATCATGAGCTTAGTGTGGCTGGTTGCCAATGATAACACCTATCGTTTAAAAGTAATGGCGTCGAAGGAAATAAGGTAGAGCCCCTAGCGCGCTGTCGGCTATCCATTCCAAGTCCTCTCACGCTTTCTTCTTGCTCATGAAACCTCCTGCGAGCGTCATGTTCTTTATAGTTCACGCTGAATCGTTTTACCATCTGTAAATAACTAATAGGAATTACGTCCTTTTTTTGTATTATACTATTATAGTATCTCCTTTGCGTTTCTAACAGGTGAGGATTTACATGAAATGGTGGAAGTGTTTTGTGACAATATGGACTCGTCTGTCACGCTACCGGACATCGGCACGTGGGTAGCAGTTCGAGTCACGGCAGTCTTCAATCCGGGACATTTTTGGGTACAATTTCCGTATGGTACTGAACCAATAGAAAAGAGTATTATGGCAGGTAAGCCGCCAGACAGACGACTTCTTTCTTATGTGATGTGCTTCTAATTTTTGAGTCTGTAGATATTCTCCTTCAGTCAACTGAAGTACACCCCATCAAATAAGCTACTGAATAATGATTTCTACACCCTTCAATATCCACATAATTCTCCGCACGTATTTCCGTATATTTCCTTAAATAATTAGTCGAGAGAATTTGATAAAACATCAAAGTATTTTTCTTATGCAAGGAGAAAATTAATGTTGGTCACTTTTGAGATATCCCAGTCGTCCTTCTCCTCCCCTCTCAAAAAAAGTTTAAACGATCCAGACGAATACTATACAAACCAGGCTTATGAATGAAACTCTTAAGCGTGAAAGCTAGAGATTAGTATGTATCTCCCTATAAATGTGTTTGTCTGTTTCTTCTTTCCCCAGTTTTTCTAATCTACCGTAGAAGTCCGAAAATAAGCCCCGGGGCTTATATTTTTCAAAGGCCCTTTTTGAGGGGCTTATTTTTAGAGGGGCTTGTATTCGGAGGGGCTTATCGATGGAGGGCAATTTGCATTTCAAAATTGATTGGGCTAGCATTATAGTTAGAAGGAAATTTACCGTTTTTGCTTATTTTGTATTTGAGGGCAATTTCCAAGTACAAGCCCCTGGGGGGCTTATATTTGGAGGGGCGATTTGACGGAGGGTGTTTTTGCGTTATGAGTTTGTTGGGCTTATATTTGGAGGGGCGTATACATGGAGGGACATATTTTCGGAATTTTACGGTACTCTGCATCTATTATGTTTACTTATCTCCTTTTAAGCGAGGACGCGTCACCGACTTAATTCTGATTCAGAGGACGAGCAGGAGAAACCAGAGGAAGACCTCAATACTCTGATGGACAAAATGGGGTACAGAATCTCTAAATGATATAACTTCATGTGCATTTTAGAGGTGACACGGTTTACCGCGCTACGAGATTCACTGCGGTATAAGGGGCCATTTGCACGATGATGTCATTTTANTTTTGTATTTGAGGGCAATTTCCAAGTACAAGCCCCTGGGGGGCTTATATTTGGAGGGGCGATTTGACGGAGGGTGTTTTTGCGTTATGAGTTTGTTGGGCTTATATTTGGAGGGGCGTATACATGGAGGGACATATTTTCGGAATTTTACGGTACTCTGCATCTATTATGTTTACTTATCTCCTTTTAAGCGAGGACGCGTCACCGACTTAATTCTGATTCAGAGGACGAGCAGGAGAAACCAGAGGAAGACCTCAATACTCTGATGGACAAAATGGGGTACAGAATCTCTAAATGATATAACTTCATGTGCATTTTAGAGGTGACACGGTTTACCGCGCTACGAGATTCACTGCGGTATAAGGGGCCATTTGCACGATGATGTCATTTTACTACTACGACCAGAATCCTTTAGGAGTTTTGCTTTCTTGTGCAAATTAAGGTTTTTATTATTTAAACGGCCCTTGGATGACCAAATTTAAATATGAATGAAAACAAAAGGATTCTGGTCGTAGAAGTAAAATGACGCCATAGTGCAAATGGCCTATTTCACTTCGGTTTGGTGCGGAATTTTTCACTCTTGAAACTTAATGTGTTTCATTTTATTCAATAATTCATTTTAAGGTTGTATTTGAGACTGAGTGGTGTTTTGTCGAATTGCATTATGGGATTGTTTTGACACGCAAATTTTGACCCAGTATCCTTTGCAACCTCTTAACAGCCAATCAAAGAGGTGGAAGTGTCCCTAAAGCTGCCCTATACAGCAATTCTATACAGCACCGAAGCAAACTCTCGCTTAACCTAAAAGACGACCCATTGTTTTAAGGGGAAAAAATAATTATTAATATATTAGCGAAGAAAGAGTGGCTTTATTATGTCATGATGACATTTAGAGTAAACGAGGTTTCAAATATTTTCTCTGGCTCCAACATTAAACAGGGACGCCAGTTACAAGGTCGCCGCCATCTACCAGGACGTTTTGTCACTTGATTCACAGTATAAATCACGTGACAAACCGTCCAACTCCATCACGTGAAAAAGATTCCACGATGGAATGAAAAGCTCGTGTATGCTAATAAGTTTTTCTATCCTGGGATTTGAATTCTTGTTTACTCTAAACTATTAAAGTGTTGTTGTTTTAGCCCGTCTTGGACTTCTTTTTTTCCTCCTTTTTTTTTTTTAATAATGTGTTTGGTACATTCTGACCGCGGCTGGCGCGCTTCTCTACTACTTAGAAAAGTGAACTGTTCAACTTCCATTCTTTTTGCAGGAAGTTTTATTCTCGTAACGTTTGTCAGGATCCCAGACGCATCCTGCCTGCGGCTGGCGAACTGTGCGCCGCTAAATACTCCAAAGACAACAAATGGTACAGAGCGCGAATCACGAGCGTGCGGGAGGATGAGCTACAGGTAGGACAACAAGAACAACAACAATCTTTGTTTGTACTCACTCTTGCTCAAAAATAAATTATGACAATGACAATATTAAAAGTAAAAATTAGAGTACTGGCTGCCTGGAATAACCATGGGGGCTACCGGAGCCAGGCAGCCAGTTGACATCAGCATAAAATAAAATAAAATTAGAGGTCGGCAAGAAAACTGAAGCACAAATGCACACATAAAAACAAAAAGAAAAAAAAAGGGAGAAGAGGAAAAACGCTATTTCTACGCTATCAAGGAAGTCTAAAATAGTTAAATTTATGCATGAATACAAAACATTCATGTAAGAATAACTTGAAAAAGTGACAGAGTTTAACAAAAGACTAATTTACAGGTAATTTGGGAAACAACACAACTGCTAGTAAGAATACAAGTAACTAATAATCTTTGACAAGATTACTTTTTACTGGGATTAACAATTATGGAGCCACCGGACACTTGAAGTGTTTTAATGTTTAAATCGACTTTCCTTTAAGACCAGGGCCGAGTTGTTCAAAGCTGGGTTAAGATAACCCAGGGTTAGTGCGAGATTTGAATTCAGATTTGAAAGCGTAAAAAGCATTTCAGTTTTAATTCTTTTTGTCTACAAATTGATGATTGGAAGCTCTAAAAATAGCACAGAAAATTATCCGAGAAAATGCTTTCAAACACAATAAAAAGAAATCCGGGTTAAATTTAACCCCGGGTTAAGCGCTAATCGGCTTTCGAACAACTGGGCCCAGGAGGACAAAAGGCGGGTTAAGGAGGCAGTACTTATTAAGAATGGGGATGGGGGCCTGAATCCACTACTTGTATAAGTCGCGTTGGAAAAGTCACGTGGGTGATTGTCACGTGACTGATAAAGCAAGATCACGCGCTTGAGGAAGACTTCGAAATAACGGTGATATTTTTTGCTTCTCGAATATTTTTGCTCCGAGTTCGTACTTAAACTATTTACTTATGTGCTTTCTGACTGTTTACGATATCCTTATTTTCTGCGCGGTCCCTAAGATTGATTGCCGAGTTGGATTGAACGCCATTTTGAGTTTCATGTGACGAGAGAAGACTGGGTAGAATACAAGGACAGCTTGTATTCGTCCAAGAGGGCGGACTCTCGAAGTTAACGATCGCATGGAAATATGGGAGACTGAACAGTCGCTTTGCTTTGTATCCACTCACGGACATCCGGGTATTATTATCCTAGCATCCTGGTATTACATTAAACCTTGGTGCCAAGGGTCTATTGTTACATCCCGATAGTACAAACTCTTACCATTTCTTTCGAGCCCAAACTCTTTCTCTTGCACCTCGGTCTACAAAGTAACTACCCTTGATTTTTTTTTTTTTTAATGCCGTTGTTCGCTTAAAATCAGCGTTCAAATTCAAAATTTGAGAACAACTTACAACATCTGCAATCCCGAGCTTTGTTCTTAAATCTGTAAAGTTGCTCACACCTGGCTTAAAAAAAATAAACAAACAGACAAAAAGACGAAATTAACTTAGACATAATCCTGGTCTGAATAGCCTTTTCCCACACCAAATAGCGGGTGGTACTATTCTTCGCTGACTTGTTAACACAGGTATTTGATGCCAGCTTTAATAACTTCTGCGAAGGAGAAACACGGTCATTGTTGCGATAGGTGATGAATTTTGTTTATTTTCTCGCGTTTTTACTTAATACCTTCAAATGCGAAGCATTTGCTGGAAATATTTCTTTGAATCCTTCATCGTGGACTTTTCGACAATTTGCTGGGTGGAACTTTAAAGACATCCTAAATGATTCGTGTGTTTACAGCAGTGATCAATTAGATGAAACAAAGCCCCACAATACAACAATGAAGGAACTGAATGGAAAAAATATGACGGTATTCAGGGAGAGGGGAGATGTTTTGACGCTATTAGAACGATATATTCTCACAAGTAAAACTAGTTCAGGTCTATTTATGGATTCCAGCGGTGGTGGTGGTCTTCACGAACTTCACCTTATAACAAGTGCGACCTCCATCCCTCGCCAAACAGATCTACCAAGGGGGGGACCTTATATGGAAGCGTTACCTTGTCCGCACCTGTTTAGTTTCACCTAATATAAAAAGCTCCCTGGGGCTTGGTGTCATGATCCCGACACGTGCTACGAACGCTCTAACACAGAGCTTGGCTCGTCTAAATGTTTCCCCCGGTATCTTCGTCTCGAAGGTTTGCTCTCTAATCGGGCCTGTCACAATCCTGATTTCTATACCTGGACGTCTGTGTTTATTCGTTACTGTGACGGAGCTTCTTTCACCGGAGATCGCGCCCACCCTCTCGAAGTCAACAACAGAAAGCTCTATTTCCGAGGGCGACGAATACTTGACGCAGTTCTTGACGAGTTTTTACGAAGAGGAATCAATCACGCTTCCGAGATCATCGTGGGCGGTCGCTCAGCCGGCGCTCTTACGGCGATGATACACTCCGATTACATTCGAAAGCGTTTTCAACGCGCAACAAACGCTTCTTTCCGTGTGCTTTCAGACGCGGGATTCTTCGTGGATGCACCATCTCTTAATGGAAGCGAAATAATTCAGTCCGTATTTCGTCAGGCGTATTCGTTGCATAATTCTTCTATGAGTTTTAACCGCGGCTGTGTTCGCGCGCAAAAGTGGAAACAAGAATGGCGATGCTTTTTCCCGCAGTATTTGATTCCCTTTCTCTCGTCACCGATTTTTCTAGTTAATTCCTTGTACGATTTATGGCAGATCGCCTTCTTGTCTAATGTTCCTTGCGTTCTAAAACTGGACACTTGTAACACCTCGGAGTTATCATACATTATGAGTTTTCGTGATAAAACGTTACAAGCTTTGCGCTCAGTTTTCAACGCAGACGCAACAGCAGTTTTTGCTGATGCATGTTTTGTTCACACTCAAACTGTTATGAATGATTTATGGACCAATATTCGGGTACGTAACATTACAATGGCACAAGCATTCGTTGACTGGTATGACGGAGATGTCTTAAATAGATTTGGAATTGACGATCCTTATCCCAGTAATCCTTCGTGTCCCAAAGATTATCACATATAATTATCAACAATAAAACCTGCTTCATAAATTTATAGTGTATACTGTTGCTGTGAAACTTTCCACCCATACTAGGGGCCCTTTTTTCGAGAGTTAAACCTGTCTTTTCAAGAGTGAACAAAACCAGGGGGTAATAAAAATTTAGCGAAATTTAGCCCTTAGTTATAAACACGCGCGACAGAATCAGGGAACAAAGAAATTCCGTTAAAACAACTTCTGCTCTGGAGCCACAAAGCAGATTTATTTGGAAGAGGGTCTCAATGGGGTTAACCGATAGGGGTAAAACGACCAAAAATTTAGTCGATAGCCGTAAAAACTGAAAAATTTTAACCGTTAGCCGTAAATAGGGTAACAAAGAGTTAACCGTAAAAGAAATTGCTCCCTAGGTTTGCTACTTTTAGGGAAGGTACTAAACTCACTTAAGGTTGCCTTTTTCCAATCCCCGGCTAGTGTGACTCGCACGTTAGGCGAAGCGCCTTTTAGGTGTTGACAAAGACCTAAGCTCCATTTCCGCCGCTCCCTCGGGGAACTAATTTTTTTCCATAGCGAAAGTGTGGCTTCCTGCTGGGGATTAATATTGGCGATTTTCAGGAAGTCGTGCCCTCGAAATACAAGCGAAACAACACGCAGCGATGTCACTGTTTGTAAAACACGTTGCCGATAAACAACATTTCCCTGTTTTTCTCTGACGCTATGGTAGACATTGCCATGCCTAGTCCCTGTGCGGCGTCTTCCCACGCAATTTCGGTCAGACATTTCGGTGGCGAACTCGCTCGGACCACGTGATCCGAAACGCATTAGCCGCGCGGAATAATGAGGCCGTTTTCACACTAGAGCTAGAAATGGATTATCCGTCTGAGACTAGCCTGTGTACAGTCCCCCAGCACGTTTAATGAAGCCATGATGAGACCTGTGTGTCTATGAATGCATGGCGTATGTGTCTTATATAGTCACTTGGGCAAGACCGCTGTAAATAGTTTGGCTGACAATATAAAACTATTAGTTCACCAAAAAAAAGACTTATGTTAGCTAGAACCCAAACGTTTATGGTTGAGATTTTTCCGGGAATAGAAAAAAAGAGAGAGAGAAAAAAACCCCCCGGGTCTGTCCAGAAACGGGCCCCTAGTTTGGGGGCGCGCGGGGTTGCGATATTTTAAATCTTCAGTAGTTTGCATGGGATCCAAAGTGACTATTTCAATGGTTTATGCTTTTAATTAGCACAACGCATTACTTTGTTGTTTGTTGCTGTTGTTGTTTCTTTGTTTGTTTGTTTTTCAATTTGTTTTAATCAAAATTACCTTTCTTCATCAGGTCTTTTTCGTGGACTATGGAAATTCAGAGTGGACACGTGAAAATCACGTGAAGCGTATGCTCCCGCATTTTCTGCATCTTCCATTTCAAGCGCTTGAATGTTTCCTTGGAAACGTGGAGCCCACCTACAATCATCAAAAAAATGGAAAGAAACTCGACTGGTCTGAAGACGCTATGTGAGTGAATGTGCTAGTCTTATAACTACATTCTTCGTCAAAACTATTAAACAGTTGTGAAAAACAGTTCACATCCGTACACCTCTTATTGCATGGTGCTTGAGTAAAACGGTAATTGACATTTATATACATGTATATGTAGTTAAAGAAAGAATATTATTCATGAGTGTGCCTCTATATTGTATATTAATTAATTAATTTATATATTTCTATTATTATATTTTTTCAGGAAAACATTTTCATCTCTCACCGAGGACAAGACGCTCATTGCGCACGTTCTCTCTAAGTAAGTCCGTAGGGCAAACGGCAGGGGTATTTTGCAGAACGCCGAACGGCCACCGAACAGCGAATGACTTTGACGTTTAGTGATTAGGGTCAGGAAACTGAGTGAATGAAGCCTTGGTCATATTTGTCCCTAAATGGAACCCTGATTCATTCAATTTCCTAACCCTCATCACTAAACTTCAGAGTCATTGAGCTTTTGGCGGCCATTCGGCGTTCTAGAAAATACCCCTTCTGCCGCGCCAATAGTAAATCTTGAATGTAGTCGGTCTGAAAAGGGTGTGAGAACTACGAACACAGGGCATCACGAATGCCTGTCATCTGTAGAGTTCTCCTTTTCTGCACACAAGCTCAGTATCTGAGGGTCTAAAACAGGTTGCTCAGGTAAGGGCGAAGAACTTGAGGGACGGGGAAAGGGGTTATGCAACGAGGATATTGTTGTTTTAGGTAAATTCTGTGCTAAGTCATTACTTAGTACCTTTACCCATACAGAAAATGCTCCTGTAAAGTTCATATGTGTACGGTCACGTGATTACCAAATTTTCTAGGATGCGTAGATTTACTTCGCTATGGGGCTTCGCACGCGCGTGGAGCTCAGCTGTAAAGAAGGTATCACACAAATTTCGTCAGGGAATGCAGTGTACTAACCAAAAAATTTATTTGGTGATTTTTGCAGGCATAGTAGCCAACTTTTTCAAGTTTCAATATATGTGCATCCTTGCCATCCGAAGCGACAAACGACAGGAAACAGTTTCAATGCCTAAATATACTCTGAAATAACAAAATTGGACCATTATTTTTAAAATTCAATTGACGCGAAGACAAGTTTTAGCTCATTTGAATTTCCCAATATTTAAGAAGCAGCGTGCAAAGAAAGTCGTGTCCCATAACCCACGGGCTAGTGGATTTTGCTATCGGGCTAGTCAATTATATTGCACGACTGGCAACTGAAGTTTTTGGGGGAAATTCTAATTACAGAAGAGCTTTTATCAATCCCGATCAACAAAATATTTGTTTCTAGGTAAAAAATAATCTCTTTCAATGTCACTGTATTTAGCACGAAGGTACTAATTGGGGACACTATTTTTTACGTCTCCTACTGGAGACGGGACTACCATTTCACGTGGTCATCCGAGCCACGCGAAGGTCCAGCCGTTTGCAGGGCAAAGGGAGTACCTTAGTTCATTTCTCAGTTATTTTAAGACCCTGAGTGTTGGTCCGGTCCCGGGAATCGACCCCGCGATCTCCCGCTTAGCAGTCAAGCGCTCCACCGACTGAGCTAATCCCGCCGCAAGTTAAAACGAACTAATTCAAACGACCTTTGGGCTAGTACATGGTAACTACAGCTTGCCTAAATGGCAAGCTGTAAAACTGGCTTTGTATGCACCCGGAATAAGTACATAATTTCAAACTGGCCTTGCTCTTTTAGGGCGTGGAATCAGACCGTTTATGTTGATCTTTGGGACACAGAAGGCGATGAAGAAATTCACATCAACAAAGTGTTGATCGAGAAAGGATTCGCTCACGAAACTGACCACACCGTGAGCAATCCCTGGAATATCGAGGCATCCTTTGAAGTCAACCCACACAAGACAGTCGGACTTCCGGGGTGAAATAACTGCTGGGTTTGTTTCTTCGGCCATGGAACCATCCCTGGGTAAATTTCCTATTCCCCAGGGACATGCCTGCGGTGTCTGCCACCATTCCTGTTGCGTTATCGGTACTCGATATTTTTAACAGACAATGATATTGGGTAATTCTATTGTGGAATACAAATACTACATACTGCGTGACATGGTGTTACACTCACGTACGTTGATTCAATTGCGCGACTTATGCGGCAGGACGCTATTGGTCGCATCTACGTGGAAATGTGTTAGTGAAACCTTATTGGGGCATTGTTTTGTTCGTTAAAGTTAAAACTTGCCATACAGGGACTAGGCAAGGTAAAACTGCTTTGCAGCCGTTCGTCACGTCAGGAGTTATCCAATGCCTCACTGGCTGGTTGCGGAAGAGACTGGGTCGGTATCGTATCAAACTGCTTCATGGGACTGTTTCACCGACGCGTAACTCTTCGCCACTTTCGAAAGGAGAGGAAAACTGGACCGAGTTTACTTTCGCAAAGACTTCTGGGATTGTTACTAGGGACAGGGAAAAAATTGGCCAATAGCTGACCGGCGCGTGCCCAGTAACGATCCCAGGAACAATTGCGAAACGAATTTCAGCACCAATTTCCTTCTCTCTCCTAAAGGGGCGAATTATGATAATAAAACAAAAAAAAGGAGAAACAAATTAAGAAAGAAAATTTGAGCTACGTAATGCGGAAAGAAATTGGGGCATTTGTATGGAAAAAAAAATTACCGTATTTATTCGATTAAACGCCCTGGACCAGGACGCTTATTACATTTTTGGATCTTGAGAGTGGGCGCCAATTCGAGGTGGGGGATAATTCGAGGCTGGGCGCTTATTAAATTTTCACCATTTTCAGCAAGTGCAGTACGTTTATTTTGCAACAAAACAATAAATGGTAATAACAAAACACAAAGATTTAACAAAGCAAGGTTTCTGTAAAATACTCTGAAAAACAAAACTCCGTCTTCGGGAGAGTATCTTATTATTTCTTATTCGAGTTTGAGTGAGAGGGGTTGGGTGGGGGTGGCCGCTTATTCGAGGCTGGGCGCTTATTAACTTTTTCTGATGTTAGGATGGGCGCTTATTCGAGGTAGGCGCTAATTCGAGGTTGCGCGCTTATTCGAATAAATACGGTAAACAAAATTTAGAAGGATATAAATGGAGATCTTCCCAATCGTGATTGGGTGGTAAGAGTTGTTTTTCCCATACAAATCCTTCTAATTTTTGGCCGTTGCAATCGCCATTTTTGAGATATACGGTTGAATATTTTCTTATTTTATGCGCTTTCGGTTGCTGCTAAAATCCTCTTTCCAAAAAAATAGTTTTCGTGTTTAAAGAACGTTAATCAGTTGACCAACAATTGTCAAAGGTCTATTCGTGTCCTTGTCTTAAGCTCGCGCAAATGAAAACAGCAAAAAAGACTAAATGAACTGCCTCCCTCCCATGTAGCTGGTAAGAAAAGAAAAAACATTACAAGAAGTCATTAAGTCTCGCATACAGCATAATAGATAGTAGAAAGAGTACTGCTGTCGTGGGAAACTGAAAATGCTTCCCATTTACCTCCGCGCGCTGCGCAAAATCTAGAAAGGCCACCTGCAAATGAGGCTGGTAAACAAATGATGCTTACGGCGAAATAATCTCACATTGGAACATGAAAGTGACAAGAACGGAACAACAATTTATTGAAGCTGTCAACCTTTTTGACAGAAAGACTTAAAAATATACCCGGCAGCTATATAATTACTGTGAAACGCATTAACAGTTGTTTAATTGAGGAGTGTAAGAGAAACTTCAACCTGAAAAATGTTTGTAAATAGAAAGTTCTTTCGTATCATCTAAGTTGTCGTTAATGCCCTCAAGTGATTAAATTTCCGTTTCTTTAACAAAGACTTCCTCTTACTTGAACTTTAACTCTAGTCTTTAAGTCTGATATAATTATGTCCCTTTGAAAAATAAGCAATAATTATATCTTCTACTCAAAAATATATCATCTCATAAAATTTTAAGCAAACTTGTGCTCTTCTTCTTGGAGGTATTTAAACAATACTAAAAAAATTGAAGTAGCTTCAGCATAATTAATCATTTAGGTTTCTTGGAAACTGCTCACCTACCCCTCCCCTAAGCTAACATTTTGCCCTACATAAGAAGGAAGTGTTAATGTTAGCTTAAGGGAGGGGTAGGTGAGTAGTTTCGCAGAAACCTAAATTGATCCCAATTCCTTTCGCGTTCAATTTAGGTTTCTGGAAAACTGCTCACCTACCCCTCCCCTAAGCTAACATTTTGCCCTAGATAAGAAGCAAGTGTTAATGTTAGCTTAAGGGAGGGGGAGGTGAGTAGTTTCCCAGAAACCTAAATTTACCCCAATTCCTTTCGCGATTCAACTTAAAACCAGTTAATCCGTAACAATAAAACTATGCTTTGCCTTCCTTTCACTTATCCTACTTTCAAGGCTCTAAAATAAGACGACTCGATGAACTGTGCTGAAAAGAAAAAAGAAAGAAAACAAAAGAGAAATGGGAAAAAAACTCATGGTGGCAGATATGTCCACCAGAAATGATTTACGACCCCGCTTTTTAAAACAGTGATAGGAAAGAGTTTGATAGTAATGACACAGAACCATAAGTTCAACAATCTGTGATAAAAAAGTGAACGATAGAACGGATCATCCCCCTCCTGCCAAAGATGTCACATACAAAAAGATTTGAACAAGTGTTCATAATATAGCAACAGAAGGAACATCACGCTCGTGACCCTTTTGAAGTCTTTGCACTGGCCGCAGCTGATGAAGATGTTGCCACAGCAGTGGAAGCCGTTTGAACTGAACCAGATGTACTCGACGCTGAAGATGCTACAGTTGTGATGGGCCGAGGTGATGGTGCAGTATTTCTCACTGAGCCAGGTCTACTTGAAACGTTAGCACCGTGCGGGACGGGCATTCTACTTATTACTACATTTTGAACAGTGTTATTGCCCGTAAGATTGGCCAGAAAATTTGGAGGAAGTCTGATAACTTGCTGAGGCATGGCATTAGGGTTAGCTGTAGGCATCGTTGTGTTACCCACCTGTAATAACACTGTTGGTGTTTGCACTTTGTTTCCAGGGTTAGTGCCTGTAGGTGTGGCTATACGGGCTGTATTGGAACGCACTGGGTTCACTGCACTAAGTTGAGCAACAGGCGCATTTTGTCGTGTTGATGCGGCCATGTTCACAGATGTACGGGCAGGATTCACTTGAGCCGATCTACCATTTGAAGTGTTTGGTGTGGATCCGACCATGTTAACAGTTTTAGCATTAGTATTGCTGGTTGGTGTGGATACAGTGTTTCCTTGTTTTGAGGTCGCCTTTCCTCCAGCAGCACATTTACCATTTGAAGTGTTCGGTGTCGATGGAGCCATATTAACAGCTTTACCATTGACATTGGTTGTTGGTGTGGACACGGCAGTGTTACCTTGTTTTGATGTCGCATTGCCATTAGCTTGAGGAGATTTCCCATATGAAGTGTTGCATGGTGCGGACCCAGCAATGTTAACAACTTGAGCTGGTTTAGCACTGGCATTCTTCTTTGGTGAAGCCACAGACGCGGTGTTCAAAGCCTGTATTCGCACCGCACTACCCTGTTTGCCGTTGGAAATGTTGCTGGGTGTTGACACAACCTTATAACCAGATTGTGTTCGAGCTGCAGTGTGCTGCTGAGCCGGTTTATCACTGGGGTTGTTTGCAGCTGGAGTATTAGCAGCCTGTATTTTCAACAACTGGTGATGGGGAACAGTCCCTGCCATAAGACTATTGCTGTTTTTCAACTGCCTGTGGAACCACGAAACCAAAATCACTTCTTACTGAACTGTAATAGCATAATTTTTAAATACTACTTTAAGGTGCAACGTGTAAAAACATATCGCAAAGTTACAACACCTAATTACTGAAGTCTCTTTATAGTGTTGCCAGAAGCTACTTGAAGTAGCACGTAACCCTCAATCCTACGATTCGGTCTAAGGGCTAACGCTACAATCTTCGGCTTTTGAACAACGAGTTTGTGTTTCCCTCCCTTACCGACTCAACAACCACAGTTTCTTTACAAAGTAACCGTTCAACAACCCCACGAGCAGAGGTCCTTCGACCACTTATCTAGGAGGATCAAAGGGCCTCTGCTCGCAGGGTGCCGTTCAACAATTCTTAACTAAAGTTATGAAGCAAAATTGTATCCATGATGCTGTACAAAATACAATTGCAATGATACCTGATGACCGCGGGTTTCCGTTTGAGATGTCCTGTGGTGAGAAAATGAAAGGCCCAGCTCCACTCTGTCAACTGACGCTTGCTACTGTACAAGTTCTGTTGGGAAAACGCCCTAAATAAGAATCTCTGGAACAAGGTGATAACCCCTTGATTTGACGTTAAACAAAACTCAGCTGGAGTGTCGTTAGTGATAATGATGACAACGACGATGGTGATGGTGATAACGATGATGATGATGATGATGATGATGATGATGATGATGATGATGATGATGATGATGATGATGATTGATCATTGATGGATGATGATGATTGATGATGACGACGATGATGATGATGATATATGATGAAGATGATGATGATGATGATGATGATGGTAGTGGTGGTGGTGGTGGAAATGGAAAACAGGTCGCGTGGGATAATAATTAATCCCAGTAAATTCGATAACTGTTATGATGACCTTATTGCTACAATACCTTGATATCCTTCAACCAGCGCTCAAGATCGCTCCGATGTTTTGCTTGAACAGTATTGTTAGAAAATACCTGTAAAATTCAAACAAAAATAACAACATTTCAATCAAATGAATATTTCAGTTACTTGTCGTATCGAATTCCAATTGTACAGTAGTTACTTTGCCTTTGGTTTAACGACACTCGATAAAACAGGTTGAAAACCACTTCCACTGGAACAAATGGGACACCGCTGTGTTCTCATTCAAGATATCATCGCTTCACCTTCTCAAGCGAACAGATTAGGAATAGGGTAGGTCCATTCCTGACCCTATGTTCATTTACTCTTAGTTTGTGAAAATAAGCTCGCATTGGGGTCATTGCCAACCGAATCATTCCGCACTTTCACCCCGGCTGATTCAAGTTTGTCTATCGAACACCCCTGGGCCCGGTTCCAGATAATGAGATTTAAAATTTTGTTCCGTTGTTGTATTTTATCTTCCTTTGTATTGCTTAGAGTAACAATTTGTGTTACCGTCACTGTATCTAGGAGTGAAGGCTAAACAGTATTTTGTAAGCTCGAATTGAATGTTCTTAGTATTTAAAAATTTATCTTAATCCTGGATTAAACTTAACCATCTGTCGAGAAATTGGGCCCAGAGCGCCATAGTTGTAACCACTACCGTCAAACCTGCATTAAGCTGTCACTCAAGGGGAATGGGCAACAGACCACTTAACCCTTTAAGCCCCAATATCCAAACTCATCTCTATACATTTCTTTAAAGAATAAGTTGAGAGAATATGAGAAAAGATCAAAGCATTTTCTCTGTGGTGATCATTTTATTAATTCTCGTAACCTAATCTCTTGACATTGTATGGATATCGTTAGGAGAAAATTGATGTTGGTCACTATTGGGACTTAAAGGGTTAAAGCAGGTTGACCGTTCAAGTACAGGTTTGGCAAACCTTGCCTGAGTTTACCAAGAAAATAAAAAAAGGTGACAAAGCGAAATATCCGTAACACGACAAGTAGACGTCAAATTGATCCTACCTCTTCTTGTGGCAAAAGACAGGAAATGAAAGACCACTCAATGTCATGTCAATGTATTTATTGCACTTGTATGGTACATGTTGACAAAATGACCGTTAAATAGAGGTGACGACAATAAAAAGTAACTCTTTACAAGGACCACGAAAATGATGACCGCGACCTCTTGATACAGGTCGGTGTTACACTAATGAAAGTGACCGCTTATATGTAGGTCCGTTTAATGAACTAGAAGGTTTGAATGTATATTGATCACTACCGAAAATTTGGCTTTTTCTAGTCAAAGAAGTTCGTACTATTTTTACCACAACAAGAATAAAACACAGCGAACCAATTTACTCAGCATTAACCGCCATCTAAAAAAAACAAAAAGCGCTTTACTTACCTTGGCAACTTCAAGTATTGCGGTTGACAGGATCTTTGTAAACGCCTCCATCTTGACATCAGCTATTGCCTTGAGGCAGGACAACATCGACTCGGGAATCTAACAATTAAATTAAAAAAGATGCACACAAAGAACCCGACATATTTGACTAACAATAACCCGAAATATATTTAAATCTTCCACTGCCAGGAAAGGCCAGAATCAAAATTTAACAAAATATCATTATGCAAAATAGTACCATGTCAAAGTACTGCTCAATAGCTTTCACTTGAATAGTAACATTTTAGTATTTCATCCACAGACTTAAAAGTTAGAACCACCTTGTACAGCATAATAAACAGTACCACAGAAAAGTACTGCCCAGTAGCTTTCATTTGAATGGTCACACTTAAGGATTTTATTAACAGACTCAAAAGTTAGAACCACCTTGTACAGCATAATAAACAGTACCACAGGAAAGTACTGCACAGCAGCTTTCATTTGAATGGCCACACTTCTCTTCACTTCTCCTCTTCGTTTTTGGACAGGTAGATTATGACCCCGCCATGTCGATAGCGACCGTCACATAAAACGAATCAAAACGTCATCAAGGCTAAACTGAAAGACCACCAGCTGAATCTGAACTTACGTAGCTGTAATTACTGTGACGCCATCTTCCAAAAGCCGCCTTGCACAGTGTCTGTCCAAGCCAATCAGAACACACCTCCGCCAATCTGCACCCATCATCTTTCTGTAACTTGGAAAGGGTCTGTTTGATCTGAAAGTGGCAAGCTCTCACTTTCAAATTGGTGTGGATCCGACCATGTTAACAGTTTTAGCATTAGTATTGCTGGTTGGTGTGGATACAGTGTTTCCTTGTTTTGAGGTCGCCTTTCCTCCAGCAGCACATTTACCATTTGAAGTGTTCGGTGTCGATGGAGCCATATTAACAGCTTTACCATTGACATTGGTTGTTGGTGTGGACACGGCAGTGTTACCTTGTTTTGATGTCGCATTGCCATTAGCTTGAGGAGATTTCCCATATGAAGTGTTGCATGGTGCGGACCCAGCAATGTTAACAACTTGAGCTGGTTTAGCACTGGCATTCTTCTTTGGTGAAGCCACAGACGCGGTGTTCAAAGCCTGTATTCGCACCGCACTACCCTGTTTGCCGTTGGAAATGTTGCTGGGTGTTGACACAACCTTATAACCAGATTGTGTTCGAGCTGCAGTGTGCTGCTGAGCCGGTTTATCACTGGGGTTGTTTGCAGCTGGAGTATTAGCAGCCTGTATTTTCAACAACTGGTGATGGGGAACAGTCCCTGCCATAAGACTATTGCTGTTTTTCAACTGCCTGTGGAACCACGAAACCAAAATCACTTCTTACTGAACTGTAATAGCATAATTTTTAAATACTACTTTAAGGTGCAACGTGTAAAAACATATCGCAAAGTTACAACACCTAATTACTGAAGTCTCTTTATAGTGTTGCCAGAAGCTACTTGAAGTAGCACGTAACCCTCAATCCTACGATTCGGTCTAAGGGCTAACGCTACAATCTTCGGCTTTTGAACAACGAGTTTGTGTTTCCCTCCCTTACCGACTCAACAACCACAGTTTCTTTACAAAGTAACCGTTCAACAACCCCACGAGCAGAGGTCCTTCGACCACTTATCTAGGAGGATCAAAGGGCCTCTGCTCGCAGGGTGCCGTTCAACAATTCTTAACTAAAGTTATGAAGCAAAATTGTATCCATGATGCTGTACAAAATACAATTGCAATGATACCTGATGACCGCGGGTTTCCGTTTGAGATGTCCTGTGGTGAGAAAATGAAAGGCCCAGCTCCACTCTGTCAACTGACGCTTGCTACTGTACAAGTTCTGTTGGGAAAACGCCCTAAATAAGAATCTCTGGAACAAGGTGATAACCCCTTGATTTGACGTTAAACAAAACTCAGCTGGAGTGTCGTTAGTGATAATGATGACAACGACGATGGTGATGGTGATAACGATGATGATGATGATGATGATGATGATGATGATGATGATGATGATGATGATGATGATGATGATTGATCATTGATGGATGATGATGATTGATGATGACGACGATGATGATGATGATATATGATGAAGATGATGATGATGATGATGATGATGGTAGTGGTGGTGGTGGTGGAAATGGAAAACAGGTCGCGTGGGATAATAATTAATCCCAGTAAATTCGATAACTGTTATGATGACCTTATTGCTACAATACCTTGATATCCTTCAACCAGCGCTCAAGATCGCTCCGATGTTTTGCTTGAACAGTATTGTTAGAAAATACCTGTAAAATTCAAACAAAAATAACAACATTTCAATCAAATGAATATTTCAGTTACTTGTCGTATCGAATTCCAATTGTACAGTAGTTACTTTGCCTTTGGTTTAACGACACTCGATAAAACAGGTTGAAAACCACTTCCACTGGAACAAATGGGACACCGCTGTGTTCTCATTCAAGATATCATCGCTTCACCTTCTCAAGCGAACAGATTAGGAATAGGGTAGGTCCATTCCTGACCCTATGTTCATTTACTCTTAGTTTGTGAAAATAAGCTCGCATTGGGGTCATTGCCAACCGAATCATTCCGCACTTTCACCCCGGCTGATTCAAGTTTGTCTATCGAACACCCCTGGGCCCGGTTCCAGATAATGAGATTTAAAATTTTGTTCCGTTGTTGTATTTTATCTTCCTTTGTATTGCTTAGAGTAACAATTTGTGTTACCGTCACTGTATCTAGGAGTGAAGGCTAAACAGTATTTTGTAAGCTCGAATTGAATGTTCTTAGTATTTAAAAATTTATCTTAATCCTGGATTAAACTTAACCATCTGTCGAGAAATTGGGCCCAGAGCGCCATAGTTGTAACCACTACCGTCAAACCTGCATTAAGCTGTCACTCAAGGGGAATGGGCAACAGACCACTTAACCCTTTAAGCCCCAATATCCAAACTCATCTCTATACATTTCTTTAAAGAATAAGTTGAGAGAATATGAGAAAAGATCAAAGCATTTTCTCTGTGGTGATCATTTTATTAATTCTCGTAACCTAATCTCTTGACATTGTATGGATATCGTTAGGAGAAAATTGATGTTGGTCACTATTGGGACTTAAAGGGTTAAAGCAGGTTGACCGTTCAAGTACAGGTTTGGCAAACCTTGCCTGAGTTTACCAAGAAAATAAAAAAAGGTGACAAAGCGAAATATCCGTAACACGACAAGTAGACGTCAAATTGATCCTACCTCTTCTTGTGGCAAAAGACAGGAAATGAAAGACCACTCAATGTCATGTCAATGTATTTATTGCACTTGTATGGTACATGTTGACAAAATGACCGTTAAATAGAGGTGACGACAATAAAAAGTAACTCTTTACAAGGACCACGAAAATGATGACCGCGACCTCTTGATACAGGTCGGTGTTACACTAATGAAAGTGACCGCTTATATGTAGGTCCGTTTAATGAACTAGAAGGTTTGAATGTATATTGATCACTACCGAAAATTTGGCTTTTTCTAGTCAAAGAAGTTCGTACTATTTTTACCACAACAAGAATAAAACACAGCGAACCAATTTACTCAGCATTAACCGCCATCTAAAAAAAACAAAAAGCGCTTTACTTACCTTGGCAACTTCAAGTATTGCGGTTGACAGGATCTTTGTAAACGCCTCCATCTTGACATCAGCTATTGCCTTGAGGCAGGACAACATCGACTCGGGAATCTAACAATTAAATTAAAAAAGATGCACACAAAGAACCCGACATATTTGACTAACAATAACCCGAAATATATTTAAATCTTCCACTGCCAGGAAAGGCCAGAATCAAAATTTAACAAAATATCATTATGCAAAATAGTACCATGTCAAAGTACTGCTCAATAGCTTTCACTTGAATAGTAACATTTTAGTATTTCATCCACAGACTTAAAAGTTAGAACCACCTTGTACAGCATAATAAACAGTACCACAGAAAAGTACTGCCCAGTAGCTTTCATTTGAATGGTCACACTTAAGGATTTTATTAACAGACTCAAAAGTTAGAACCACCTTGTACAGCATAATAAACAGTACCACAGGAAAGTACTGCACAGCAGCTTTCATTTGAATGGCCACACTTCTCTTCACTTCTCCTCTTCGTTTTTGGACAGGTAGATTATGACCCCGCCATGTCGATAGCGACCGTCACATAAAACGAATCAAAACGTCATCAAGGCTAAACTGAAAGACCACCAGCTGAATCTGAACTTACGTAGCTGTAATTACTGTGACGCCATCTTCCAAAAGCCGCCTTGCACAGTGTCTGTCCAAGCCAATCAGAACACACCTCCGCCAATCTGCACCCATCATCTTTCTGTAACTTGGAAAGGGTCTGTTTGATCTGAAAGTGGCAAGCTCTCACTTTCAATATCATAGTTATGAAAGAAATTCAACAGTTAAGGTAGCGTACTACAGTTTTCGTATGAAAGCTATCGACTTTTTTAAACTGGAACATTTTTAGCAATTAAAGGCCTGTACTGAACTGTTAATCACTGCAATTGCTGTAATTTATCATTTTACCTTCTAAAAACATTTTATTGCGTAGTATCACGCAAAATATAGTGACCGAGCAACCAATAACTCAACTTCGTCCACTAATTTCTGAGTTCCAAAAAACCTCACTTTCAAAATGAGGTCAAGTGCTCAACCTTTCTTGTGAAAATAAGTTTTACTTGCATGAGAATGAAAAATCATTTCCATATCAGAGGCTGAGCACTTAACCTCCTTTTGATACAGAGGTCCGAGAGAACTCAGAAATGGCCTATTAGTCGAACATTGCCCGAGAACTTGGTGTTATTTGCAGCTTTGCTGTTGAGGATGAAAGAAACATAGGGCAATACCTTTTCACAGATATTTGGGTAATTGGTAGGGAAGCCAGAAGCAGTAAGTGCGAGTTTTACTTCGCTGAACATGAAGCAACGGGCGAAGACATCGATACAATAGACTGTGTGAGACCTAACGAAAAGAGGAAGAAAGAACAAGAAACTAAGTTAAGGAACAACAGAAAAACATTATCGCTCACGGAAAAATTGAACCAAATCAGGCTATTTAAAGTGCTATTCAAAATTATGGTAACTTATTATTATAAGGACACAAGAAATCTCAAAACTAGCCTTTCTTCCTGTAACGCTTAATATTTCACCTCTGTAAGTATCGACTCAAAAACGCAAACTAACAAACGATGTAACATTTGCATTAGTAGAAAATACTCTCAACTGAACCTAATGGCCAAAACGAATGCAAACGGCGTTACAGTTTAATAAAAAGAAGGTACTTTTGGGAAGTCAGAATACATTTACAGAATTGTTAGAATCTAAGCAGGTAGACCTGTGACAAATAGATCTTTTTAGCTTGTATGTTTCGTTTTTGCAGTGTAGGTCATGTGATAATACTGTGGGGGACTGTTTCATTCAAACTTTGTCTTATTCTCGTGCATGTACGCATAATTTATGAAAAGACAAAGG
>CALNXI010004012.1:7500-14197 GCA_942486025.1 Porites evermanni
ATATAAATTATATTATAACAACAAAAGTAAATCACGCGCTCTGATTGGTCAGTTAGCCACTACCATTTGCCCGTGGGTGCACGCAAGAAACTGAGCTAGCACGGTAAAATTTAGGCAAATTCAACAAGTCTCCTCTCCTGACGGTAAAATACACTGATGAAATGCACAAATGAAAAGTGGAAGTTGAAGAAAATACTAAGCTGTCGTTTTGAAGGAAAAAAGACAAAAGATCAAGCGACAAACTTGCCCAGGATGAATTAATCACTGTTTTCCTCGCGGCTAGATCGGCTGAAGGATAATCGAGCGTGCGAAGATTTAAGGTACATTTTGTGTTTTTTTATAGAAGAGAAAGTCTTTTTTTAATCTAAATTTATCAATTAGCATTGTGTTATTGACTTTTTGGTCAAGCTAATGCTAAATTCAAGCAAAAATTTTAGGAAACACGCTCAAATTCAAGACAGCTTTGTTGTGAAGTTTTCATCGCATCGATTAAAAATTTTAGTTGAGTTTAAACAGGCACATTACGCTGGAATAAGCAAATTTCATTTGAGTACAGAAACATTTTGGTTTTCAAATATATTTTTCAAAAAATAACTTGTGTGTATTATTTTGTTCCTCAGTGTTCATTCATAACAGTCGTTCAGAGAACGGTTGAAAAACAACAGCTTCAGCGCCGGCTGTGTGGCGGCAAATTTCAGTTGCAACTTTGACTTTTATAGCTGGATTTCCCCAGACAGATTTCGATACAAAGCTAGTTAATTTCTTTTTAAAATTAGTGTTACCTGTTATTCTAAAGGAATTACAGTCAAATTTTCTCAATACTACTACTAACAGTATTATCTTTATTATTAATTTAATTTACCTTGATCAATTGGTAAATCTAGTATGGTTCAGCGGATGTGTTTAGAGATGTTATTACGGACATTTTCTTTAAAGAAATTGTCTCTCAAATCAAATGAAAACTCTAACCGAAATTTGTCAACAAAGGCCTACAAAAGCCGACCACTGAAAAATTGACGATTCAGTTCCTAAGCGAATCGAAACTTCTGGATAGATACAGTCCGAAAATCGAGCTAGAATTTTCAGCTGATTTGCGATTCGCAGTTTTTTTCAAATTCGCAAATCCGATAAATCTATTGCAAAAGTCTGTAATTCGAAAAACTATCTACCCTCACCTCCTAGACGAACTGTTGAAACTCTTAGAACGCGGTGCCACATATGATTTTGGATAGTGCTCGGCATGCAAGATCTTTGCGAAAGCTTTAATGGGTATCGATTAGTCAAATTTTCAATAATGTTTACGCACAAAAGAAAACGGCACCAGAATTCCCTTTTAGACTCAATTCCGTCGAAAAGTTCGTCCCCGAGGTCGGTAGCTTTTCTGGTGTCATGAGAGTGCATGTGGTAATTTTTTGACAAATACAATGAAAAAGATGGCGGGAGTAAGAAAAAAAAGGTAACAGAAAGTAGCCTTTACTTTTAAAACCTCTTTATCGTTTTAAATTTAATTTTGTTAGAAGGATATTAGAAGATCGAGGGACGCCAATCGTGCACGCATTGCTGGCCGCAAACCCTAGTTGCCGTGAGGCTCTGGGAACGAGAACGGAAGCGGCGTGAACGCCATGATGTTCCATTGATGAG
This sequence comes from Porites evermanni, assembly GCA_942486025.1. Lineage (NCBI taxonomy): Eukaryota > Metazoa > Cnidaria > Anthozoa > Scleractinia > Poritidae > Porites > Porites evermanni. The sequence goes on from CALNXI010004012.1 coordinate 9,142, forward strand.
AAATTGCTACATTTTTTACCATTTTATGAGGAAAAATGTAAGAATAATGTTATATTTTGTCGATGCTGTCTTCGTAATACTTATTCATTTCTTCTGTGGTTTTTAAGGGCGGACTTTGTCGCTGAGGTAGTTGGGAAATATTGCTGAATCCTGCTGAAATGACCCTCGTGTTTCTGCAGTCCTCAAGAGATGACCCCTGAAACTTAAACTGTACGAGGCTGTTCACAGGTAAGATAAACATATTTTCCAAAATATTAAATTTTGGTTGGGCTGTAAAGAGGTGTCCTTTTAGTTTCTGAAACATTTAGCGAGCAGTTTTTAAATACTTGGCAGTGTTGTTCATGTTTGTCGCGGGAAATTCAAAGAGGCCATTTCACAGTTATGGGCTTAGTGTCCCAGGCTTTGAGTGAACGTGAGGCTGAGATTGAGCTTGTTTTGATACAACCTCCTTCCTTTTCTAAAGCAAATTTTGCTTATAAAAATAGTAGTTAGCACAAGGACAGCATGATTTACATAATAAAGCTTGTAGGGCTGTATCAAAACATTAACAAGGTCTACTCCAGCCTTGTTCTCAACTTGTAACAATAAAAATGGGCTATTGAAGAGTTTTTAACTAACTTTATAAACACAACAGAATTGACCCCAGTATTTAGTCTAAAGTGCAGAGAGAACACAGATCATGGTAGCAGGTAATTAATCCTAGTTGGTTAATACCACTTTAGGTATGCCTATGTTTTTTAATATTAGGGGCTTTAAGATACGGCGACTACGGACTACGAACTACGGCTGGACGAGTGTTGTCCTTTGTTTAAAGCACTGGGTTGAGCCATGCAAATATAGAACGTTAAGATTGCACTACAGACACTAGACTACGAGAGAAGAGGCGGTGAGCCGAACAACACGCAAAGAGTTCCTTCTTTTCATGTTCAGTTCACAAAAATGCAATTACTTTGCATGTGATCTTATCTTCAGAATAATGAACAGATTCCTCCATACTTGGGGAAGCAATTACGTTGGGTGAAATTGGTGAACAAAGTTTTGGTTACACTTTTTTTTTTTGCCCCATGAATACTTATGTCAAAATTAACGAAATAACAGAAATTAGTAATAGAAGATGGACTTCTCTGATGACTGATGTAGTTTGAAGTAGTGAAATGCCAAGTTGCGATTATGTCAAAGATGTTTACATCATTTTCATTCAGCAAATGCGATATAGCTCGCATGAACTAAGGTTGCACAAGTAGAAAGACACACTAACCACTTCAAACAAACATTGTCAATGAAACTTTTCAAGTGTGAAGAGAAAACAAATTACCTGCATGATTTCTGTTCTTGGCCATCAAGTCTGAATTCTGCGTATAAACAGCTAAGCTTATTCAAATATAAGCTTAGTTTTAGATAAAAATATAGTCACAACTTCAAGTGGTTCCAGTATATTAGAAGCATAAATCTGAGCAGAGATTAGACACACTTACTCACTTAAACCAGGTGAATTGAAAACTTTTTTACAAAAAGAGGAAATTCTAGAATTCCCAAGACCAAAATATGAGCAAAATGTTCTCCGTAGTTGCAACTACGCGAAACAGCTCAAAAACCCACCGTAGCTGCTGGACTACGTGGGAAAAATGAACAGTCACATGGTTCTGATCATTCGCAGTAGCATGTTTAACCATAGTCGTAGTCCGTAGTCTCTGTATCTTAAAGTCCCTATTAGCTCTACTTAACACTGGGTTACAGTGCACTCATGGATGTGCCACCTTAATTACAACCTGTATGTTTGCTAGCTCTACCTAAAGAATATATATGTTTGGGTTACACTGCAATCATGGGTGTGCCACCTAAATTAGTTTTGGACAATGCTACAGTAGAACCCAGGTAATTCAAACCCTGAAGAAAAATGAAAAACAGTTCAAGTTAGAGAGGAATTTGAATTATCGGGGTAAATTCCAGTGTGATCTTGATCAAGGGAAAAAAAGTAGTTTGAGTTACCAGGAAATTCAAGTCATCTGTGTTCGAGTTATCGAGGTTCTACAACTGTGCTCTCTCTGGCTGTAAGTTGCAAGTTGAAACAATGTATCTAGTGATAAAGAAAATAGTTGAGCTGACATATTGTACTTTGTAGCACCTTATCACAAATTTTTATCACAAAAGTGTTGCCATCTCATGTACAGTCTATGTTTGTAAGCTGTTCCTAAACAAAACATTGGGTTATACTGCAGTCATGGGTGTGCCACCTAGATACCAGCCCTTGTTTGTTATTAGCTCTACCTAAACAAAACATTGGATTACACTGAACTTATGGGCATGCCACCTAATATAAATTATATTATAACAACAAAAGTAAATCACGCGCTCTGATTGGTCAGTTAGCCACTACCATTTGCCCGTGGGTGCACGCAAGAAACTGAGCTAGCACGGTAAAATTTAGGCAAATTCAACAAGTCTCCTCTCCTGACGGTAAAATACACTGATGAAATGCACAAATGAAAAGTGGAAGTTGAAGAAAATACTAAGCTGTCGTTTTGAAGGAAAAAAGACAAAAGATCAAGCGACAAACTTGCCCAGGATGAATTAATCACTGTTTTCCTCGCGGCTAGATCGGCTGAAGGATAATCGAGCGTGCGAAGATTTAAGGTACATTTTGTGTGTTTTTTTATAGAAGAGAAAGTCTGTTTTTAATGTAAATTTATCAATTAGCATTGTGTTATTGACTTTTTGGTCAAGCTAATGCTAAATTCAAGCAAAAATTTTAGGAAACACGCTCAAATTCAAGACAGCTTTGTTGTGAAGTTTTCATCGCATCGATTAAAAATTTTAGTTGAGTTTAAACAGGCACATTACGCTGGAATAAGCAAATTTCATTTGAGTACAGAAACATTTTGGTTTTCAAATAAATTTTTCAAAAAATAACTTGTGTATATTATTTTGTTCCTCAGTGTTCATTCATAACAGTCGTTCAGAGAACGGTTGAAAAACAACAGCTTCAGCGCCGGCTGTGTGGCGGCAAATTTCAGTTGCAACTTTGACTTTTATAGCTGGATTTCCCCAGACAGATTTCGATACAAAGCTAGTTAATTTCTTTTTAAAATTAGTGTTACCTGTTATTCTAAAGGAATTACAGTCAAATTTTCTCACTTCTACTTTACGTTTATTTTAAAAATTGTCACATAAATAAGCTTGATAATTATTTCATTTATTTAGTCTTAGCTTATTTTTTAGAGTCTTTTTAGCTGGTGTTTATAGTTGCAGCCATACTTTTCCCTCAAAGTTCTATCCTAATAATATTAAGAGCAAGTAGACAGATGCCATTCAGAATAAGAACAAAAAACGTTTTGCAATTTACCTGAAGACGGAGAACGGTTGATTCAGCGAAAGAAAAACTCAAAGGCAAGTTTTTGAAAAACATAGAACATGATTTGTTTACGCGCGGGCAGATGGCAGCATACATGAACTCGTACCAATGACTCAACCGAAGGCAAATGGAAAATAATGTTTTTCTCATTTGATTATGTTATAAAAGAAATGGTAAACGTTGCAGCTATGCAACCATGGAGTTATGGATGCACTTGGGAGGTTTGCTAAGCACTCAAGAAGCTAGAGTCGCTCTTACACTTCTTTCGTGCTTAGCAACCTCCCGCATGCATCCATAACTCCATGGTTGCACGCTGCACGTTTACCATTTCTTAAACCTATGTCTACCTAAATAAAACATAGGGTGACACTGCACTCATGGTCAAGCCACCTAAATTACAGCTGCTATGTTTGTTACCTCCACTTGTACTTAAAGAAAACATTGGGTTACAGGTGCTTAACCAACTTGGATTCAGTTTGTTTTTAGTCGGGAAAAAAAAAAGCTTTACTGTATAATCTGGGTTCAATATTGCAAGAGTTACGTCTGTTGGAATTAATTTGACCATCCAAAAAAGGGTCGTGTCTGAGCAAAAACATGCTTGACCAGACAACATGACCGACGCCTGCCTGGCTGTTATTTGAAGCCCTGATATTGGGTTACACTGCACTCATGGGTGTGCCATCTAAATTACAGCCTAATTTTTTTGTTAGCTCTACCTATTCAAAACAATGGGTTAAATTGCACTCATGGGTGTGGTACCTGTTATAAGGTACAGCCTATGCTTGTTAGCTCTACTTATAGAATATATTGGGTTACATTGCACTTATGAGTGTGCCATCTAAATTACAGCCTAATTTGTTTGTTAGCTCTACCTATTCAAAACAATGGGTTATATTGCACTCATGGGTGTGGTACCTGTTATAAGGTACAGCCTATGTTTGTTAGCTCTACTGAGAGAATATATTGGGTTACATTGCACTCATGGATGTGCCATCTAAATTACAGCCTGATTTGTTTGTTAGCTCTACCTATTCAAAACAATGGGTTATATTGCACTTATGGGTGTGGTACCTATTATAAGGTACAGCCTATGTTTGTTAGCTCCACTTAGAGAAAATATTGGGTTACATTGCATTCATAGGTGTGCCATCTAAATTACAGCCTAATTTGTTTGTAAGCTCTACCTATTCAAAACAATGGGTTATATTGCATCATGGGTGTGGTATCTATTATAAGGTACAGCCTATCTTTGTTAGCTCTACGTATAGAAAACATTGGGTTACACTGCACTCATGGGTGTGCCACCTAAATTACAGCCCAGTTTGTTTGTTAACTCTACCTATTCAAAACATTGGGTTATACGTATTGCTTTCATGAGTGTGATACCTGTTATAAGGTGCAGCCTATGTTTGTTGGCTCTACTTAGAGAAAATATTGGGTTACATTGCATGCAAAGGTGTGCCACCTAAATTACAGCCTAATTTGTTTGTTAGCTCTACCTATTCCAAACATTGGGTTATATTGCACTCATAGGTGTGCTGCCTAAATTACAACCTAATTTTTTTGTTAACTCTACCTATTCAAAACATTGGGTTATATTGCACTCATGGGTGTGGTACCTGTTATAAGGTACGGCCTATGTTTGTTAGCTCCACTTAGAGAAAATATTGGGTTACATTGCACTCATAGGTGTGTCACATAAAT